>CAXARX010000940.1:0-2500 GCA_963971425.1 Bryoerythrophyllum caledonicum
ACTATAACTGATTTAATGAGCCATTCGCAGTTTCACAGTATAAAAGAGTTTATACTTAGACATGCATGGCTTAATCTTTGAGACAAGCATATGACTACTGGCAGGATCAACCAGGTAGCGGCCCTTTTCCGGGTCCGGCGCAAGCCGTTCCCGGAATGATTCGCCTTTTGCCAAGACGGGTGTTATTTCCAAAGGCGCGGTGAGAATTGCTTCTCAGAGCGCCACAACCCGAGCGGCCGGTCCGGCGCCGAAGCGACAGACCAACAGCTTTTCCACGTTGCCCCGCTGAAATTCCTCCCGAAGCACCCAACGTGACCAAGCATTCGGTCCCTCCTTCCCTTTCGAGAAATCGGGCGAAGCTTGCGCAGGATACCCCGTGACGCTAGCCGCCGACATCCGCTGCAAGACGAGGTCTCGCAACCGACGATACCGGTGTACTAGCAGGCTTTCGCTTGGGTATACGTTTTCACTTTGACCAGTGTATTGATACAAGCTCCCCATCATTCGCCGCTTTACTGCGCGACCAAAAGGCCGCAACGGTGTAAGCTGCAAAGGAGCCCCTTTTAGAGGCATCCGGTTTCATTGAAAGCGAGCGGGGGAGCCGGGCCGACGGCGGGAGCAACCGCTACCGAACCCGACCCACCGCAACGCATTGTCGCTCATGACTAGGAGACCAAAGGCCCCTTTTCGCAGCCAAAACAGCCGAAAGAGTTCTCGAGAAAGTATACTTCCACGAGAACTTTTCGGACTGAGAGCCGCTCAGTCGTACGGAAGATCAGCCGTATTCTCCGGCTTGTACTCTCCTGCTTCCCATGATGACGTCCTCCAGGGCACGACTAGTGCCCGCAATATCCGGGAATGAGTAGCGTGCTAGCGTGCTATCACTGAGGTGGATGTGACAGTTGATGTGACAGGTCAAAAACACTCGTGGAAGTATACTTTCTCGAGAGAGAAAACCGGGACTCTGGCTTGATGTGACTACCAAGAAGAGGCCGCGCCGTACGCCTTTAGTCAACCCCTCAATGATCGGAATCGCAACCTCGGTGATGTCGAACAGTCACATCAGGGCCATCAAGCCGGTCTTAAGCCGGTATTGGCGCCGGTGCACGGAGCCGGCGCTGCGGTGTAGTTAGAGCTCGGCTGTAGCAAGCCGCCGCCGGTAAAAGTGGCGCATTGGCGCTTCTTTGGAAGGAAAGGGACCTCCGCTTGGGCTCTTCAATGCCCTTTGTTACCCTGTAAGTCGACCACGAAGCCGGTCGGCTGCAAGGCCGCTTGAAGGCGCCCGCCGAGTCTGCGGCAGACCAACTTGCTGATGCCGGCGTCGGCCGCACCGCCGACAGGGCCGGCGTCGGCCGCCGACCGGCGGTGCATTCGGTTTCCTTTTCTTTTTATGAATTCAGGACGTAGATTTGATACCAAATTGAAAAATCAATAGATATCTTCATGAAGCCGCCACCAACATTACTGTGCGGCTCGGCGAAGCCGTTTACCAATTTGTCCCCTTAGCCCCGGTGCGGGCGCTTCGGCTTTTGGCCGCAGTCGCTCCGGCGCGCCGGGTCTGCAAATAGGTGACTGATGACTACCGGAGCCGGCACATCGGCGCCTTTTCGGTACGCTTTTGAAGCTGAAACATGGAATCCAATGGTATCAAATTAAGGTCGATCAGGACCCCCGAGGCCCGGGCGCTGAGACACAACAATGTTTAATTGTAGAACACAAACGGACCGCTTTTGCCGGTGCGGGACCCGCGCGGGAGCTTTGGGCTTCGGCGCGCCGAACCTGAAGTAGAGTGATTTTGTACCCGGCGCAATATTAGCGCTTCTACGTTGGACTTAAGCAAATATCAATTCTTTCGTTGGGGTTTCTTTTCGTAGGTACCCCCCAAAGCAGGGAACGCCCTTTTAAACAGCTAGGGCTTTCATTTGATGCGGCGACGCGTGCGCTTCGATGCGCAAATCAATTTACGAAGAGACGTCCTTGAATGCTTGGATCGAATTACCGGCTGGAACTGTGCAGTGGTACCACCACAACTCAATTGCCCTCGTTCATTTGATTGAACAAGTTTTCGAGGTTTTCATCTCCTCGTCAGGTCCAACCTTTGCAATTTAGCAAATTGGTAGTTGAGGCTCAGTTCGTGTTCAACAATGACCGTTCGTAAAACAGTAAAAACAAGGGTTCATCGATCAATGAAGTAAATTAAGCAATTTAAGTTGACTCCGTTGACTCCTATTAGACCAACTGAATAAAAGCATAAATGAATTAAACCTTGTGGAATCAAAACCAAATGAATAAAAGCACAAATGAGTTTCTCTAGCTTTCTTCTTGCCGAGTCAAACGAGATGAATCGTTCGTCAATCTGCCTTGAAAGTTTGAAAATATTTCACGAGGAGATACAAGTTAACTTAGAAATCTTTTGAAACGGTAAAGTTAAGTTCTTCGAATTGAAATCAAGTGATTGAACGAAGTATGGGGTTGAGCTCGACATGTCATTTCATAAAGC
>CAXARX010000940.1:15000-16433 GCA_963971425.1 Bryoerythrophyllum caledonicum
ATCGCCCACAAAAGCCTCCCGCGCTGACGTTCTCCGATACATGCAATCCAAGCTCTGCGATCTGTCGCGGCTTTTCAACCCATCTTCACATCCTCCTGTCTCCTCGCCTTCGCCCACCCCCCTCCCCCAACGCCAACCCCCGCCAACCACCGCCCCGCCGCAAACACTTCGTCATGAAATATTCAACTTCATGTTAAAATTTGCCATAACCCCACCGTAAGCACTGCGACCACCGCGGTATGAATGGGTGCACAGCTGGACGGAGGAATCACCCAACCGACATGGCGGGTTGAAACCTGGGTTGTGTAGCATTCAACGTCATATAGGTGCTTGCTTCATTTTAGAGCAAATCGACAAGCTTCACAACAATCATATAATTCAATTACGCGCGATGCTGCTGAGTTACCCGGTAAGCGGTGTGCATGCTAACTGTACAATGATTTTGTATTTTGATAGCCACGTACATATGGAGTACCTATCACTCGAGAAAGCAATCACTCGACAAAGCATGCAAGTAGAAAAAACTGAAAGAACTTTATCAAAAGAGGACGCGAAAAGGTCAAAAGTGCAATAAGAGTGGGTTCGTCACGAGGACTTCCCGGAAGGTCACCCATTCCAGTACTATTCTCGCCCACAGGCGTTTAGCTTCGGAGGTCTGATGGGATCCGGCGCAATAGCCTAGGTATGAACGAACCACGCCATCAAAATGCACAAGTCAATATATGTACTATTTAAAGTGGCATGCCACGCGTCACGACTCTGTTCAAAGCGTAGGAATGGGGTGATTTTAAGGGAACCCCGGATGCCGGTGAATATGGCTGGTCTCGGCAGCGAGGATAGTAGCGGGCTCGAAGTTGGGCTCGACAAGTACTTATAAGGCTACGAGAAGTCCCCGGCCCCGGTATCTCGGTCACGATATTTCTGATCGAAAGGGGACCGAAGCCGACCTCTCCGGCGGGCACGGGTAGGCTACTAAGGCAAGGGGCAGTGGGCTACTGCTGGGGCGAAAGTTTGGCCGTATTCCCCCGGCGTCCCCGAAAAACTTTCAAACTCGGGCGTTTTCGCCCGACGGACGGATTTTGCCTGGCAAGTCCGCGATCCCCCAATCCAATTGCTATCCTCGAGCGCCCCGGCGCGCCAGGGGCCCTGTTCCCGGTAGCGCGCGGTGTCACTGTGGGCTCTCGTGAGGTTCTGGTACCACCTGCACCGAAAGGCCTCAGATCGCTACCCAAGCTTTCCTGGGTCTATTTGACTGTTAGTAGGGGTGCAAAGGCCCTCTTGGACGCCCCATGGGCCTTTCCTACCGCACTGCGGTAGGAACGAGGTCGAATAAAAGTACGGCCAGGCTGTACTTTTCCGCTCGGCTTGAAGTGCCACCGGCGGTGACGAAACGCTAGTTTTAAAAGCTCGCTTCCCAATCATGGGGACGGGAT
>CAXARX010000941.1:0-14940 GCA_963971425.1 Bryoerythrophyllum caledonicum
TGGACATTAACCGGCTGCAAGCTGTTGTTTATCGTGATGTTGAGGATACGAAGCCGTCACAATTTTTAGCACTTGCTACGGTGTATTTTTTGAGTGTGCTGATGGTATCGCGCTATCGTGATTTGCTGGAAGCGCAGCAGTTTGAACAGCAGCATGCAACAGCCGAACACCAACAACAACAACAGCAAGCCGTATTGAATAGTGCTGGAGGAGGCGATGCCGGGAGTGGTGGCGCGCCGGCTACTATACAGGCTGCCGATACTACGTCGGCCGCCGATAATGATGCTGAAAAACGAACAGTCAAATTTGTCACCAGTCATGTCGGCGTGGAAGAAACGACGACGCCGTCTAATAGCAGCACAGTGGCATTTGCAACGAGTAGTACTGCAACTTCTACCGCTACTACTACTGTTGAGCCGTTAATCGATAAACTCGACCGTTCGCTTAAAGGCACGTCGGCATTGTTTCGGGAAATTATTAACGACTTTCCAAATTTCTTCTCTCGCACGCTGGTTGGTTCGCAAGGGCAAGAGTTGATGAAGGACCGGAAAGGTGAGTCGAAGCAGAAAAGGCGAAGAAAGTTGTTCTTTATGATGAGTATTTACAGAAGGCCGAGAAAGATAGCACGCAAAGTTGCAGCTAGCATGCAAATGTTAGGTGTTATTATGCGCGCAATGCTTTAAACTCGGGAAGCGATTAATAAGATTTACCCCTGAAAAAGAGAAAAATTCTAATGGTGTAAAGTTTTTAACAAAGGTTGCATGCACTTATTGTTTCGGATTTCGCGTTTTATACAGTTTCACGCACGATAAAAGAAAGCACTTCCGTCGTCGAACTTGTCATGCTGTTGTGCTCGCAAGAGTGGCAAAATTCATTGCAAAAACACGCCGGCTTGGCGTTCATCGAACTCGTCAACGAAGGCCGTGTGCTGTCGAACAACATGAAAGATCATATTTTGCGTGTTTGCAACGAAGCGCAGTTCATACTGAATCGAGTGAGAGCTGACAATGTGGTGAAGCATGCCGAATTTGAGGTACGTTGCATGCGCTTTCTGACTTAAAGAACGATTTCATATTTGTTGAGATGATTTGCGTGTCAGCTGATTTGTACGTGTATCAAATTTGATCGACAATCGCATCCTTGCTTCTCGCTACAATTTCTGAAGCTCACTGTGCGAATCAACTTTTTAGCTTACTGATTTGCAGCTAACGGGTTTTGCTGTGGTATTCAAAAAACACAGTCGAACAGCGCACAAAGTTTGCTGACTCATAAAGAAACGGCTAAAATTTGTGACAGCTTGATTATGTCGGCACGTGGTCGGTTTCAAGCAGCTGCGAAACGGGCACTGGAACGCGTTCGATTCTGTTCGCCTATTGTTACGGATAACACGCTACGGCTTGAAATGCAAGGGTAAGTAATACGAATAACTTTTCCGGTCAGAGCAAAGAAAGAAAGAAGCAGATAAAATTTAAACACTTTTTCTGTTACAAATTTTGTGTAGAAAGCTCAAAAGATATTGGAAGCTCGACACATGGGAAGACGATTTTCGTCGTCGCCGTCGCCTAATGCCAAATGCGTTTGGCACAGCGCATGCCGATGCCGTCGTGCATTCCATTCCCTCGACTAGACCGCCGCCGCCAACACCAGAAAAAACGCACGCAACGATTGAAAATGATGTCGACGTTGCTGTTGCAACATCACTTCAAGCGAAGCTGAACAAAGCCGCAACGTCGTTCGGTTTTCAGGACACGGGCAACGGTCACGAGTCGGGCAACGGTCCGTCCGGCTCATCGTCTGGCGGCGCCGAGGACGATTTGGAAGCCGATATGACAGAAAATTCCATGCAGAATTCAAATATCGAGCAAGAAATGAGCGGCGAAGTTTCGTTCAGTACGCATTGTCAGCTAATTTGGGCTGGTATTCCGATTCCCGGTGTATTATCGATTACGACAGCTGATATGTATTTTGATTGCGATGATTTTGAAGACAACAGTAACGCTAGTACTATGCCGTCGAATTCAGGCAGCAAATTTAAGCAAACTTACCAAGATATTTTGAAATATTGCGACTTTTTGCATGCGCATTGGTCGTTTGCCGAAATACGTGCCGTGTTTTCGCGACGTTATATGTTGCAGAATGTCGGATTGGAAGTGTTTCTGAGTTCGCGAACGGCGGTGATGTTTGCGTTTCCTGATCAACTTGCTGTTCGACGTGTTGTGAAAGCATTGCCTGCTGTTGGTGTCGGTACGAAATATGGTTTGCCGCAGACTTGCCGTGCATCGCTGCTATCTCCTCGTGCACTGTTTCGGCATTCGACAATGACTCAACGTTGGCAGCGTAGAGAAATTACAAACTTTGAATATCTAATGTTTCTCAACACAATTACCGGTCGAACGTATAACGATTTAAATCAATATCCGATTTTTCCATGGATTTTAACAAACTACGATTGCGAAGAACTTGATTTAACACAGCCGACTAATTTTCGCGATTTGAGTAAGCCTATTGGTGCACTGAATCCGAAACGGAGAAAAGTTTTTGAAGATCGTTATGCGCAATGGGAGCATGCGCACGTTCCACCGTTTCATTACGGCACGCATTATTCGACTGCAGCGTTTGTGCTAGGCTGGCTGTTTCGTCTGGAGCCGTTTTCGTCACTTTTCATTAATTTGCATGGCGGAAAATTCGATCATGCTGATCGTTTGTTCACATCGATTGGTCAAGCATGGCGAAATTGCCAACGCGACACCAGTGATGTTAAGGAGCTGATACCGGAAATGTTTTATTTGCCAGAAATGCTGGTGAATAGCAACAATTACGAACTCGGTCGGATGGACGATGGAAGCCGAGCAGGTGAAGCTGTTCAGCTGCCAAAATGGGCAAAAACGCCGGAGGAATTTGTTCGCAAACATCGTATGGCGCTGGAATCAGATTTGGTTTCGTGTCAGTTGCACACGTGGATTGATTTAGTTTTCGGTTACAAGCAGCGCGGCACGGAAGCCGTAAAAGCCGTCAACGTGTTTTATCACCTAACGTATGAAGGCAGTGTAGATTTGGAAGCGATTGCTGCCGAAGGCGATGAGGTTACGCGTTTAGCCGTCGAAAATCAGATTCGTAATTTCGGGCAAACGCCGTGCCAGCTTATGCTCGAGCCGCATCCGCCGCGTAGCAGCCTGATGCATTTGACGCCGACTATTTTTACTCGTCGTCGTGACATTGCTCAAATTATAAAGTTTCCTAGCAATTCGCCGATTGTTTACGTGCAGTGCAACACGTACCCGCAACTTTCACAGCCGCACATTATACTAGCAACGGCTAATCGTCAGTTTAGTTTATGCCCGGTAATTGTTAATGACCTATCTGCCGTTGCTGCCGCAGCTGCTGTGACGCCAAATTCGAAAAGCAGCATGAGCAGGCAAGATTCTGTTGCTGCCGGCTCCTCCGCGACACGGTCGAATGCTGCAGCACTTGCGCAGCCACGACCGTCCGTATCCGCGTCGACGCTGTTTGGCAACACATCGTCAACGGCGCTTGGAAATGCCGCAAACAATCATTTAATTGATGAAAATGCCGGTGTGTTGAGTCGCGCAGTACAAAGTGCTGCTGCTAGAAGGTTGCTAGGCGACGGTTTTGACGAACGCATGCAGTTAGGTCCGAACTCTTTTGCCGCTACTGTTGACGGGCGGCATGTTATGGTTTGCGGATTGTGGGATAATTCATTTCGAATATACAGCAGCACGACTTCTGGCACTGCTACCGCAGCGAGTACGCCGTCTGGTGGTGCAGAAACAACGATTGCTGGTCGCCTCGTGCAAGCCGTTTACGGGCACTACGGTGTTGTTACTTGTTTATGCCGAAGCGAAAGTAATATTGTAAGCGATTGCTACGTTGCAAGTGGCTCAGCTGACTGCACTGTTTTGCTGTGGATCTGGTCAGCCAAACAGCAGCGAATATGTGGCGATCCGTACACGTTTTACGATGTCAACGGCCGAGCACGTAGCAGTCCAATACCGAAAGCGACGCTGACTGGCCACGAAGCAGCAATTACGGCGATTGCTTTGTCGGCTGAGTTGGGTTTTGTGTTTTCTTGCAGCGGAGGAGGCGGTGAAAGTAATTTGTTACAGCAAGAACACTGCGTGTTACAACACACGACCGGTGGAGAATTGTTACGCGCTTTGCAGCTACCCGAAAACAATTCTGTGCCGCGACAGCTGGCCTTTTCGCGTGAGGGTCTGTTGCTGGTACTAAGCGATGCAGCAAATTTTACGTTGTTTTCGTTGAACGGTCAGTTATTGAAACTGAAGACGAATTTGTTAGGCAAAGCGCACCGGAATACGATCGACGAAGAACGCGTTCAGCATATGCTTATGACACGGGATGGTGAGTATTTTGCATGTGCTACGCCAGATGGCAGTGTGACATTGTGGAGAACATTTGATTTAGAGCGCGTGCATGAATACGAGCGATTCCGCGAAGGCAGCGGAACTGGCATGGTTGTTGTTGGCGGCGCCGAAATTGGGACATTGCGGTCGATGGCGTTTACGCATAATTTACAGTATTTAGTCATTGGCACGTCAAGCGGACATGTTGTTGTGCTGAGTTTGGACTTGAGTAGGTTTCATGTGGAATATCAGACCCGATACGAGTTGCCGCAACCTCTTGGACAATAGCCGCACGATTTACTAATTTATCCGCCTAATTGTTTCACCGGATTTTGTGAAATGAGCAGCCTGCTAGCTGCTAATGTGAACGTTTTTGTTGCAATTTTTGTTTTCAAACCTGTGTTCGTGCAGCATTCTTTCTTTTTTACGACGTGTTTGTAATACAAACTTTGTTTCGCTTGTTTACAGTGGTAGATACATGTTTTGTAATGTGTTGTACAAAATACTTTATGCCAGTTACTCACTGTTAGGAATTAAATGACAATTTTCGATTTAGACTTTGGGTTTTCACGCGGTTATCACGCGTTCTGCGCATTTTGTGAGACTGTCTGGCAGTAGTTCAATTTAGAGGCAATCATCAAAAGTCCTACACCAGGATCTTCTTTCTTTCTTTCTTTCTTATTTTTCCGCTCTCTAAGAATAAGAGCGTTTAACCAACCAAGGGATACAAAATGTTGACAGTGTACAAATCAGGCTAGTGTCTATTAAAAATCACGATAAATATAAAGATGTCCGAGATAAGCAGCTTGCGGAGATTGCGTGTTGTAGATAAGTGCTATCGGGCAGTATGCTTGAGAAATCGTTCGGTGAAGTAGTGCGAGCCATATCGACGAAAATAGCGAGATGGAATCCAATGCACCAAAATCACAGCATATGAAAACGAACAATAAAGAATTTGGGCCAAAGTGTTCCAGTTCTAGCTAAACGTGCAAACTTTTACGCGTGTTTTGTTGAGGTATATAAAATTGCGAAAAGAACCGGAGACTAGCGGGTATTGGAGACAGATGACTTCCAGCCGCGCCAGCCATCTTATTGCAGCACAACATAACGAGATTGAAAACGCCGCAAATACAAATCCGAACAGAGACAAGCACTGACTTGTAAAGCAGTATGCGTTGTCGGAGTGTATTCGAGTAATTGCTTCGCTCGTTCAGCAGTATCGGGAAGAGTACGTTGAATATGCTGCTGCTGCGCAACACAGCGCGCACATCGTTTATGCGCGTCAAAAGCCGCCGCATCTGCAGTGAGATCGCTGATAGATATGTTTCGGCGATTGTACGGGCACTGTGAAGTGTGATGAGCAGCACTGCACAGGCCACAAGATGGTCGAATAGCGCGACCAAAATTGCGACCACGACATGAAAACTGACAGCAGTTCGTGCACTGGCTGAGAACGGCAGACTTGAAGTCCACGTATGGTAACGCCTGACAATCCAACAACAGGCGGCGTCCAACTAAATATGACAACGATTTGACGATGCGTTCGTTGGTAGCGACGTTAGTAACCATGTGCACCGCTCGAGTAGGCCATTTTGCCAGTAATGAAGCGCGAATTTCAGATGGCGACTTGCCCGCCATGACTTGACTTTGACGAGCTTTTTGCATAGAGCGCCAAGAAATGTGATCATTTACCGCAACAAGCTGAAATGTCTCACCAAGTTCGTTTTTGATGGATCGAAGCCACGGGTTAGTTTGGAGCAGGAAGCCGCATAAACTGTCTTTTGTAACAGATGCTGGCACATCAAGAAGCAGCTTATGCACTCTGAATTTTGATGGTTCAGTCTTGACGTGCAAAATAGGCAAATCAGCATCCTCGGCATGCGCGATAAGTAGCGCCTGTAATTGTTCGAAGTCTTTGTGTGGAATGCTAAGAAGCACCTTATGATCAGCGTTGATTTGTAAAGCGCACTCGGAATTCGGGAAGTGTCGATCCAGCCAAAGTTTGAATTTGCGACGAATCGGTGCAGCATCAAATGCTCCACCAACGGGCAATAATTCTAACGTTGCGGAAATAACAGAACGGCCACTGCGCGGACTGGTACAAGCAGTAATTGATGCGCCCGGTGCCGTAACGGCTTGCTGATAAGGAGTTCCGTTGCGCGGTAGATGTGTTTTAGCGCGCGAGGAGTATGTAGTAGCGTTGCGTGGTAACGATGGAAAATCAGTGTTCATGGCATGCGCATGCTGCACACAGTCGGTCGAATGATGGAGAGATGCGACGTTTGCAGATGGGTTCGTGATGCGTGCCTCACGAAGCTGATCCATGGATGCATGAAAAGCGGCGATTTCTTTGCGTAACGCATCGTTTTGCTGCGTTTGCATTTTCAGCTAGTGGCGTAAAGCTTCACGATCCGCGTCGATGCGCTTATTTTCAGTTAGTAATGTTGTAAGAGTGGTAACAAATTTATCTTCCAAAGAGTAGACAATCTCAGCAATTACTTGCCTCAAGATATCAGGTGTAACAACATCGCGCTTGCAGCCAGATAATGCGTCATCTAAAACCTGCTTGCGAAGCTTGTTTTTACTTGTAAGTGTCGATTTAAGCAGACTTGTGACCGATTGAGAACAAGATGTAGCAGAGGTTAATTCAGGGTCGGCGGAAGCGCCGCCCGGCATCGTACCATTTGCAGCATCGTGCGCCGAAGTACAGCGCAAAGTTGCTAGAGTAGTGGTTAAAAGTGATGCGCTGACAGCCTGATTTGGCGATGATGAGGTTCGTGCTAGTAGTTGATGACTGGAATGCGCATGCGGGGTTGTATCATCAAGGCTTAATTGTGATGTTGACGGTGAGGCGACGAAAGATGGTGCGAAAGCTGAAAAATCTTCATCATTGGTAATGGCCATGTCCGTTGATAATGGCGTGGAATCGTGCCGTTTGTTGTTAGTAGGACTGTTTGATTGTGCATTTCGTTTATGCCCACGCGTAGCGATATCGGCAGCTGTTTCAATGCAAATCATGGGCTTTGCGCCTTTATTTTTACGGCCTGTCATCGTGACAGAAAGCCACGACGTGCGGCTGGTACGATGGTAATAAGAGTTGTGAAGTGCAGTGGATCTGATTCTTGTGCAAACTTTGCTGAGTAACGCAGTAACAATCGCGCAACTTATTGCGCTTGCTCTGAAAACGTTTCGGTAGAGGGTCGCTGGTGCTGGTTTGTGCTTGCAAGCACGACGTGTGGTAGATTTGGCTTGGAAGTTTGAGGTGCTTCTAGGCCATTTTTAATTAGCTAATTACACCAGGATCTTTTAATCATTTTAACGTTCTCCACTAGCGATGCTAATAATAGTAACGAATGATTTCTGGTTTTGTTCAGCACGGAAAACTCACAAAAACTGGCACTGCCCGCGTGTCGACGTTTTCTTTTTTCCGCTAATGTCAGTTTCGCGGTCAAAAAGCGCATTCTTTAATCGTCTGAAAATGCCCGTTGTCGAATTCGTAACCAGAATCAGGTTACCAGACGGATGCTTGTACAACAAACCTTTAAGTTGTGGGAGTTGCATGATCGCAGCGCATGACATAACCGGAGCGTGCAACAACGTTTTCGAAGTAATCTCGGCCGGCTGGAAGCCGTCTCTACACAAGGAAAAAAGATTCTTATTTCTCAAAGAGAAATAAGGCTTAGATTTTACGACGGAAATTCTAAAGACCGTTGCCCATACATCAGGCAAACTGTTTGCTGACTAATTAACTCCCAAACAGCGCGCCGCGGCCGAATGTCCTTCCACAAACTGATTTTCCACGGAGAAATAATTTGCATGGATTGCCGTGATGAGCAACGGACTTTAGAATTTCCGTCGTAAAATGTAGGTCTTATTTCCCCCTGGGAAATAAGCATCTTTTTTTCTTGTGTAAAGACAGCACCCAGCCGGCCGAGATTACTTTGGAAACGGTGGCGTGTAACCAATTCTTCACCGTACGTGTAATATTTGTTACAAGTATTTAATACCCGACATTCGGACATTTACTAACTTCAATTGAAATCGATTATTAAAACATCTCGAAAACAGAAAGTCGAGACGACTAAGTTTACGCAAAACAATCATGAAAAACTAACGATTAATGCACCGTGTTAAAAACATCTCGAAAACAGAAAGTCGAGACGACTAAGTCTACGCAAAACCATCATGAAAAACTAATGATTAGTGCACCGTGTCCAAAAACTGGCATCTATCAACAAAAGTGTCTAAGTGAACCTCTTTCGTGATTTGATAAAAAACTGAGTAAATTCTAGCCGGGGCTAATTTATATTTCAATTTTCTATCTGCGTCAATAAGAGCGGTTAACAAAAACACGTACATCTGAACACCAATCAAGAAATGCAAACTTTAGCAATTACCCAATGCTAATTAACCGAATAACAGGTTTACGTTACACGTAATTGTCCCAGAGAAAAATCGCAGCATGATTGCGATGTCAGTGTTTTCGTAAAACCAAAGTGTGGACTCACACTTGCCAAACTAGCACCAGTTCTACCACTTCCAGTAGTAATGAAAAACGTTCGCAGATGTTGCTCAACGCTACATACTGAAAAGCGTAGCAAAATAGATTCCATAGCACCAGGTCCAGGGCATGTGAGAATTCGTAACAAGTTATACTATACATGTATATAACTACCGGATTCTGCAATCTAATTGGATTACGGCCGGTATAAATCTGCATTTCTACGAAAGCGCAATTCTCGGCATCCTTCGACGCTTGTCTGTAGATACTCACAAGCATATATTTAGCTGAATGAATAGTAAAAATTCATCGACAACGGCTTAGAAGAACCAGAATCTTGACAGAAACGCAAAACTTTGATTTGCCGCCTGGGCATTGGAAAAGTGTCTTCCACTCTAACTTTTTACCGATCTGATCGTATCTCGAATATCAGTCTAAAGTAGTCCTTATTTTGCAGCACAAGCTTTTGCTTCAGTTCAACTCTTACTTACAGAGAAAATACAAGGAGTTCACTAATCTAATGCTTCACTAGTCCTTCGCCACCGATATGCCTAAGTAGAAACATCCGTTTAAAGCCTAAAAAGTACTCTTTTCAAATCCTTTATTGTGAACTGCTGTTTGGTAAAATTTCCTAGGAAAACCTCAGTTTTTAATTCGAAACGACGAAAAACTTTATTAAAAACATCTGTTTTTACTTAAGTTGTCCGCCGGAAATTTGCAGTAGAAATTATCAACAATGGACAATGTCCAAGGTGGACAATGTCAAAAGTTGACAAAAAACATAACTCGACAAGATTTTGCAAAACCATGATTCAGCAAAATTTCAACCCAGGCCAGTTTTTTCCCCTTTAGAAACCGAGGTTTCTTAATCACCACAATACAAGGCGCTATGAATTTCAATGTCCGCCTTTTTTGTTGTCCATGAATTTTTATGTACGATTTTACAAGTATACTTTTCCTAAATCCTTTTTACTCAAAAACGGCTCTCTATTTTGCCGATGTTTCCAGGCCATGCGCTCAAGCTTTGTGAGATCTAACAAGTTGTAGATTCATTGTTGAACAATTACTGAGGGTTACCGTAGAAAAATGGTTGACTTAAACTCCCGTGTCCGTGCATGCGGGTATCAAAATTCGTACTTGTCATGCACTGGACATGAAAATTCATAGCGCCCAATACAAATCTCTATTGCGATATTTAAGTAAATACTTTTCGAGCCGGAAATTCGAAGTCATCGGCTATAGAGATTTGTACTAGTCGAAAAAATAAACGGCAGTTCGTATAGAGAATTATTTAAGTAAATAGGGCGGTGCGTGCCAGCACTTTGACTGCCATTTGTAAGTAAGCATCAGCGAAAAACACAATGACTAGTGTTCTCCTCAGCCGTCGTCGATAAATTTTACTATCAATTAAGCTTAATAAAGCTCGTGAAAGTATACGAATAAACGTCAAAAGATGTCAGGAATTTTGCGCCTTAGTAGAAATGCAGATTTATACCGAACGGGACCTTTTTTTCAGTACTTTGGCGCTACGGACAATGTTCCATTGCCATATGTTAGCGGAACCAAATCGATTACTTCACATGCTTGCGAAAATGCATTATAATTGTAGCCTGCAATGCACGCGCAATAATATTGCTGTTGGTAATTAACACACTGTGCTTTCGAATCAGAGCCGCAAACGTTGTTTCCCCCCGGCTGACAGTTGTTGACTTGCGTACAAGTTGATGTTGAAAGCATGAACGCGTAGCCTCGCGGGCAGTCGCAAGTAAATCCTTTTGGCCAATTGCCCGAATCGTATCCAGGTTTGTTATTGCAAAACGCTTGCAACGTATTGATTCCACACGGGTAAACCGACAGTGCGCACTCGTTGATATCGATGCACTTTCCGTTAACAAACTGGTAGCCAGGATTGCAGGTGCAGTTGTAGCTGCCACGAGTGTTTACGCACGTTCCTGGGCCGCAAATGCCGGGTTGTTCACTGCACTCGTTTACTTCCACGCACGATTGAGTAAGCTGTGTTGAAACCGCATTGTTGTTGTTAGCCAGCCGATAGCCGTTTTGGCAAGCACACAGATAACCGCCGTATTGCTCAATGCAAATCCCTCCTTGCACCTGAGCGTTGCAGACTGTGGGATCGGCACATTCACTAATGTCCACGCACGGCGAGTGCTTATCATTCGGAACAAATTGCTTGAATCCGGGTTGGCAGTTGCATTGGAACATTCCTTGGTCATGAAGTAAGTCTTGGCACACTGCCGCGCCATTGCCTCCGCAGTCCGCTTTTCCGCTGAAGCACTCGTTCTCCTCGACGCAAACGTAATTCGAGTTGCTGCAGTCCGAAACTATCGTCATTCCAGGCGGGCAACCCGCCACTTGACATATGTAAGGCATTTTTACCGCTGTGTTGGCGCAGTACGAACTGCTATAATCGCCGGTCGAGTTAGCGAACGCGTAACATAGTCCATAAGAGTTCGTCAAGGAGGATTGATTTGGTACGTATGAAAGTTGATGTCCTGTGTGGCATGAAAATTGTTGACCTTTTGCAATGCTGCGGCAACCTTGTCGATCAGACAAATGCAATTTTCACTTACCGTCAGTCCAGCGGTAAAAATTTTGCAGGCCAGTCCAAGCACCATCCGTCTTTGCTCGAGCTTGTGCAATAGTCGCTAAATTGGTCACAGCCTGCCATTTTGTTGGGTCTTCGATCTCAACCAAATTTCCGTTCAAAATCGATTTGCACTTGCTGTTCGCGGCTGTCCAGGTTAGTGGCGGATTGGTTTGGTCTATTCCGCCCAAGATTAAGCAAGTCCCACGATCTTGTTGCACTGTACCGTATTGACCGAGCAAAGTGATATTGCAGCTAGCAGTCGTTCCGAAAGGTGAGCAAGTTGTCGTTGTCGGAGCAGGTGAGGTAGTGGTTATTGCTGAACTTTCGTTGGGAGCCTTGTACGGCTTTTCGCAAACAAAAGAGTAGTTTGACCAACACTCGCGGCTATACCAATTTCCTGTTTTACTGGCAAGATATCCACAATGTAGAGGGTAAGACGCATTTTGGGTTGGAAGCTGTGAGTTTTGCATGTTAGTATTCCCGCTAAAGCCACTGGCCGCAACAGGCCCATTCCACCAAAATCGTTCGTTGCTATGCACACCTATCCAAGCTCGGTCATATTCGCCAGCGTCCGGTAGCAGCTTGTTAGCAATCCACTTGTTTTCGTCAGCCGAGTTGATCGTGACCAAATGGCCACCCCAGAGTTTGCAGGCAATTTTGGCGTGAGGCCAGTCGAGTTTTGTTGAAGTGAATGCCCGGTAACAATTGACTACGTTAGTTTGAGTGTTGCGGTATGGTGAATCAGGATAGATGCAGATTGACTGATTTGTATTGATGCCTGTGTGAATAGTGAAATGAATGATGTTAAAGAAATTCGCGTATTTTAAACTAGTAGCGTAGACTGCGCATACGTGGAAGCTATTGTTTCGACTATTCTAATTGAAGCGCGTTGCTGCATAGCCTACCGCAGAATGGGCGCTACGGTAATAACAGCATTGTTCATTTAAATTACGATATTTTACGCAAAGATGTGGACGCGAGACAGATCAGTTACACAATGCAACTGCATGGGAGTCGGTACGCGACAACTTTTTGCTGTTTAATAGCAGACGGTTACAGCTGGCTGAGAAACGCAGCATTGTACTAATCTATCGTTTGACAAAGTTTTTGCGGTAGTTCCATTGTAATTTCATCAGCGGTGATTGTCCGTGATCTAACAGCCACATTTCGAAGTCGGTACCGTCTTGTCACTTTCCTATTGTTACTGCTTCTTTTATCGACAAATTGAATAAACATGCGCAAAATGTCGAATGCAGTGCGTGTCGCGACCAGCAATTACCGTAGCGCCGCAGAAGGCAAACTAACGTATGAAACGCTGAACATAAAACTGCGCCAGGCAGCTTTTGCCTTTTCAAACTGGACTTAGTGTAACAACATGTAACTGTTTTGATGCGAGCAAGTTCGAAACTCAAACTCAAACTTAATTATTAATTAATTAATTGATCCGCGTACGTGCAGAATCCACCTGCCTACAAACGTAAGCAACCAGGTCGCGCCCACGCCCTAAAATTACAATAGCGCGCGCACTAGTGCATGCGAGCGAACAACGCGACGTTATAAGGTGTTCATGCTTGCACAAGGGGTCGGTTAAGCTGAAGGTTAAAGACTCTCATTTCTTTTTAGTTGAACCGTTTTAAGTAAACATTAGCGTAGAAGCCGTCAGCACTTACTTGAAACTACCCATGGCAGTGACACAGTTATGTACATATTAAATGCGCGGTTTGCTGGGCTTAATTTAAATTTTGTTATTGTCCACTGGTCGCGGTTAATGTCATAAAGTTCGCAGTTGCCGTCATTGTTATAACCACCACATACAAGAATACTTTTGGTGTTGGGGATAGCGGCAACACCAGGTTCATCCCTCTTGAACGACATCGATGCCTTCGTTGTTGACATCGACGAGGAAATTGAAGTAGTATCATACATTTCCATACTATTCAGCACTCCCCCTCCCTTCCAGCTATCAATGCCTGCAATAATGTATATAATACCAGCTACTAATACAGATTTGTGGGCATATCGAGGGGTGTTCATCTTAAACGCGAGCTGCCATGTGAAACTGTTGGTATCAAGTGAAGCACGGTAAACGAGGTCGGAGTCAATGGCGGGGCTATTGATGGTATTATCGTATCCGCCTATAACATACAAGTATGACGCAGATCCTGTTGTTACAACCTGTGCGCTTCCATACAAGACACTTCTTATTAAACTATTAGGCATTTCAGTCCAACTGCCGCTCAGATTCGTCAAATTATCATATTTGTAGATTCGTTTGTCACCCGATTGTCCAAATGCAAACAATGAATTTTTATACGCTACAGCGGTAGAACCATAAAAACTCGTCGGCATATTTGCTTGGTAATACGTCCACTTATCGAGCAATATGTTGTACGCAATAAAGCGATTTGCAGGGTCAGCCCCGACAATGTATATAGTCTCGTTGCTTTTGTCGCTTCCATAATACACAAGGCTTTGTAATGTCGAGGATGCAGTTATGGCAGATGATGCCGCATAAGAAGCACCGGTGTTCAGATCATAGATAGTATTCCCTGTTGGCTGACCGCCGCCTCCAATAACAGTTAAGTACATGTTTGAGCTTTGCGCGGTAGATTTGTAAGCTGGTAGTAGCAGCAATAGTGTAAACGTTAACAAGCGGCAAACCGCCATTTCTTTTGTTAACTCAAGATATGTGCAACGATTAAAACAGATGTACTTTACTGCAGCTGAAAAGAATGAAAAACAACGCGACAGCAAAACGTGCGCGCGTCAACTAAATATTCTCGTTAGGTCATTTGCGAGAAAACGACGACAACGCAACTATCCAATAACACTGTTGCTCTTTTTCTTAACCGCTGGTTGTGCACAAAGACTTCGTGACGAAGATGACGAAAAAATTGATCTTTTAATTTTTGAGTATATTTGTTGATTAATTAATGTTCGCAAGCAAAAGTATGAGGCAGTGCTCGAAAATCGAAGTTGATCTTTAACGTTAAGTCACATGTTGAAAGTATACAAAACCAAACAATAAAATACGACATTCCACGCAACACAAGTTAACCCTGGTCAAAGCGAATTTTCTGCGTTTTGAGCCAGCGCACCAAAAAGAGGCAAATTTGGGTCACATTTCGCCAAAATAATGGATCACCACGCCAAAAACGAAGCCGTCGTTTGGCTGCAGTTGATTCTGTCTTCGGGCACCGTGAATCCAAATTAGTGCGCTAAACTATAACGCTTTTTTGGCACTGTACCGTCTAGCTCCCCTCAAGTGATCAAAATCAAACAACACCTAAGTAGTGGGGGAGCTAAATAGTACAAGTCGTAGTGGGAGAGCTAAATAGTACAAGTCGTAGTGGGGGAGCTAAATAGTACAAGTCGTAGTGGGGGAGCTAAATAGTACAAGTCTTGGTGGGGGAGCTAATTTTTATGCAATAGTAGATGTCATTGCGTTT
>CAXARX010000942.1:0-206901 GCA_963971425.1 Bryoerythrophyllum caledonicum
ATCACCGTGAAGAAAACATACCTCGATGCATCTCCAGCCACCCTGTCACCATTAGTTGGCAAACGACCGTGGACCTAATCGCATTCTAACGTTTTACGGCCAACCGATTGAGAACATGCAATGTTTTAGAAGGAGGAAACTTACCTTTTAGCAACTCCAGCCACTCCACATGTTAGCAAGAGGTTCATTGCATGCAATTTCGTAGTTGGCCAACCTAGCGGTTCTAAACCAAGTGTTCCACACGGCTCAAGTGGAAACTCAGGGTTTCCTAGCCCTAGTGTGGTCACCACATCCAAGTTGGTCCTATTTACTACTCGTGGTCCTAAAAAGAGGGTGTAGTGCACATACCGTACGCAACGCTCCTTCCATCAGCACCCCTACGTCTTGGATGCGTCCACGACTCCAACTCCCCACCAAGTAGCTCATTCACACATACATAGCGTTAACTTGCAACATTTGATTCAAGCACGCAAGTTACACCAAGTTGTTCTTACCTTGGTGGTTAATTAAGCGCGGGGGGAAGGAAGGGGCGCCCTTGTCCCATACCCGGGCACATGCACCCTTCCCCTTCAACCTAGGGGCTCACTGGAAATCCTCGTGGATTTCTGTGGGAGGGCCTCAACCTTTCACCCCTAGGCCCCTTGCTCAACTCAAGCCACAAGCCTAGAAGGGGATCCCCCCAACACAAGGTGTTTTGTGGTTGGAGGGTCGGGAAATCCACACTCCCTTCTAGACCCCCACCTTTAAACACAACTTGACACGTTCATTAATTCACGAGACTTCCAAACATGTACACCATTGACACTCAATCCACCATTCATGAGCACTATTGGGCACTTACCTTAAAGCTACCCCATGCTGCTACATACGCCATAAGGCTAATTGTGTTTGTACCCTACATCCAACGATAGAACGATTAGCACAATCAAACCATGAACACGCCTCCTCCCGGCAGACGCACCAAAATGTGAGCCAAATAAACCGCCCCTAAAGGGTGGCTTATCTTGAACACAAGATCCTAATACGGGGCCTAGTTCTTTGTGTAACCAATCCTCAGCCCATTCATACACAACTCATACACGCATGGCGACACATCTCATGTTCACTTAGGTTCCTTGTGGTTGATTAGTGAGGTGGTGACCTAATCCAGCCCTTTAATTGAACCCACCTTTGAACAAGTGTAACTTTTGCTCTAGGGCTCCGAATGCAACGTTTTAAACTCTTATGGGTTCAAATCATCATCCCGAACTTGATAAGACCCTTAATGATCAGGTTCAGGCTTGGGTGTGACCCTGGAACCAGTTGGCAGCAGACAGACTTCCCTATTTTCTACAACTTATTATCCTAATTATCTCCTTGACTCTAACTCCGATTCTTATGTTTGTTTTCTTTATTCTTATTAGTTTTTTGTGCTTAACATGATGGCAGCATTCAATTGATCATTTGACTCGACCCTGGATCTCACAGCCAGCGACCAGCAGTGCACCTTCAATATATAATTTTATTCAAGATCATGCACCACATTCCTACGCATATACCACGTCCATTCACCCAAAAATCCACTCCAGCCTTACTAAGAATGAACCTCCAGCTGCGTTCACTTACAAATGACGTTTTAAACGATTATTTAGTTGAATATAGCAAACCCTAATTCTACCAAAAAATTGGCAGCGCTTCCACGTGGTCTTTGTATTTAGAAAATTAGGTTTCACGTCATACACAAGAATTTTAAGAGGTCCGAGGGAGAAGGGGGCTCCCTGATTTAATTCCGTTCACCCTCCGCCTTCAGCCTTCGAACTGCTCACTCCAACTTGTAAGGTCTTCCTCTTCGTGTTCGTCTCGTGATCTTGCTCCAGCTCGTGAGGTCTTCCTCGTCGTGTTCGTCTCGTGATCTTGCTCCAGCTCATGAGGTCTTCCTCCTCGTGTTCGTCTCGTGATCTTGCTCCAGCTCGTAAGGTCTTCCTCTTCGTGTTCGTCTCGTGATCTTGCTCCAGCTCGTCAGGTCTTCCTCTTCGTGTTCGTCTCGTGATCTTGCTCCAGCTCGTAAGGTCTTCCTCATTCATTCACCAATTCGAGGCCGGGGCTTCCGGCTCTCTCCCTAATTCAGTCTCTCTCCCTAATTCTTGCACACACAATTCAGTCTCCCTCTCACACGCACACAACCGAATGAGAGCTCTCCAGGGGGTAACCTCCCAATTTTTGCTCTCCTAGCGTTCCCAAAGGAGTTCCCTGCCGCCTTTGGCCTTCTTCCATAAATGGCTTCCCTCTTACAAACCCTACTAACCCTATGACTACTAATTCCGTGCCACCCTTGCATTTAACAAGAGTGGGTGTCCTACTAACCAAGGAATATCTAGATCTAAATATTAACTCCAAGCCACATGGGTGCGCATGATCTCAATAAGTGAGCTATTAGCTAATTTCCAAAGGTGCAAAAATCTAATTTAACCTACCTAAATTGAATTCCCCTTGCTTGGGGTAATTCCTAATTTACTTAGTGATTGGTGAGGATTCTTTTCCACTTCTTTTTGGACCCCTTTTGACTATTCTTTTTTTTAAAGGCTTTTAACGCCTCATTCTTTTTTCTTTTCTCCTCACCATCCTCCTTCTTCTTCTCCCATTTTTTTTGGTTTCGTGATTTCTTCATCGTGACCGATTACGGTCTACAACTCAATAGGAGGTAAATTCTTCTCCACCACTACTCATTTTAATTCTTTTCTAATTTTCTTTTGTCTTTTTTCCCTTCTCTCTTTGCTTTTCTTTTCTCCTTTATTTCCCCTTTTTTTCTTCTTCCTTTTTGGCTAACTACATAAATTCCGCGATTGCCCATAAATGGCTCCTCTTTTAGTGAGTGGAAAGGCCACTTGGCCATTTTGATCAAAAAACCACGAGCTAATCCATGGGATAACCCATTTTCACCAATCCTTAGCCTTAATGGACCCAATGTGAGGTCCATTCATCACCGTGAGCCGTTTTTGCGGCTCACAGCATGCACCACCTAAATGCCCAACCTAAACAAACACATCTACCATCAACAATCCAAAGACAACAAAACAGAAAGCATGACAGTAAGAATCTAAGACACACAACAAATCCTAAACCCTGCAATGGCTCACCTTATGCCCTTGTCGCGCTCTCCCTCACTTTGTCACGCTCTACGCTCTCTTGGCACGCAATCGACACGCAATCGGCACTCCACCCTCGAAGCTTTGCCCGCGGTCCTCCTCGCCCAGGTCGCGCTCTCCCGCGCCTAGCTCGCGCCCAGCTCAAACCCTAAACCGCGCCGACCTTGCGCCCACCCCGCGCTCTGCTCGCTCTCCCGCACCTGCGCGCGCTCTGCTCAAACCCTGATCGCGCTCCGATCAAACTCTGCTCGCAGTCTCTCGCGCCCAGGTCGCGCTCTCCCGCGCCCAGCTCGCGCTGAAACCGTGCCCAGCTGAAACCCTAAACCGCGCCCACCTCGCGCCCAAGTCGCGCTCCCTGCTCGCAGACTCTCGTGCCCACCTCGCGCCCACCTCGCGCCCAGGTCGAGCTCCCTGCTCGCAGTCTCTCGCGCCCAGGTCGCGCTCTCCCGCGCCCAGCTCGCGCCCACCTCGCGCGTAGCTGAAACTCTAAACCGCGCCCACCTCGCGCCCAGGTCGCACGCCCTGCTCGCGGTCAGCCGCGCCCTAACCCTCACCAAAACTCACCAACACTCACCAAAACTCACACAACCAAACCCTAACCCTCACCAAAACTCACACAGAAACCAAACCCTAACCCTCACCAACTTCTCACACAACCATCGCAGTTCGCAGAACAATTAGCCAACATATTCCTTGGCCTGCAGGAGCATGGTGCAAACCCAAACCCTCATCAATGTAGAGGGCGGCTATGGCAGGAGCGGCAGGGTGTCAATTCGAGTGCTGCATTACTGCCGGTCAGGGTCGACAGCGCGTGGGCTGTCCGGTGAAGGGAACGACGGGCGGGGGAAAAAAAGGTTGGAGCGGGGTAGGGATGGCTGGGCTGATGCACGGGTGGGAGGAAGACTGGGCTGGGTTGGGTGGGGGGAAACCGGGCTGGACTGGCCGGGTCCGTGAAGTAGGGTCGGGGCCGAAGGCAACCACCCTGACGAGGCTGCGGCATGGGCCAACGCTCGTCGGGGTGAATTAGCCAGATCCGTGCAGACCCAACACTTTTCCAAAACGATCAACTGCAAATTTGGCATGGATACAACTCTTACACATGCTTTCATTCCCAAACCATCAATGGCCCACAAAGCCACGTTCATCTTGACCCTGAGTACATTACTTCCAAGGAAGCCTACGTTTTTGTGCGATGGCGCTACTTAAGCCCTAAACCCTAGACTTCAGTATGGACTTCTCTGCTTCTATCAGTGCTGTAGAATTTGAACGAAAACGTCCGTGAGAGCTTTCATTCATAAACCCACGTTCATCCTGTCCAGGAGTGCATTTCGCTTCCTGGAGTCTATGGATTTCTGGGATCGCTCTGCTTAAACCGTAAACCCTGGACCTCATCTTTCTAGTGAGTCGTGTTTCCCGAATCTTGTTTTCCCAGTCTGCGGCGATCATGGACAGCATCTCCTCCGACCATCAGCACAAGAGGAAGAAGAAGAAGACTTCGAAGGAGGCAGTGGAGCGCGATGTGAGGATGGACTACGTGCCGTCGCGGGACGGCCGCGCGCGCCCTTTCGTGGCCTACTTTCCCAACGGGGTTCGACCCGTTGGGCGAGGCGGACCACGGGGACGCGACCAAGGCGCTCGCGAGCGTGAAGGCGTTCCAGGGCGCGAACAAGCTGAAGGCGAAGCAGGCGCAGCTGGTGGCGTCCACGCACGGGCAGGTGGACTTCGTTGGGGTGAACTACGCCGGCGAGGCGGCCGCCTGGCAGCCCTGCAGCTACGCGCTCGGGGTTTTCGATGGGGAGAAGGGCACCTTGCAGCTCGTCCCTCTCGCCGGAGAAAAGGTAGCTCTCTCCACAACTTTGTTCTCTCTACATCTGCAAGTGAGGTTGGAATTAGGGTTTTGTTCAAGCCAGTTCATGTTTCTGTTTCATTGTCAGGTAGAATGTCATCCGGTATATGATAGATACCAGCCAACTTTTATGTACAGAAAAGAGTACTTGACAAGAAAAAATCAATTCTACGAAGAAGGATCCATTTTTTCACAAGATTGGAATCGGGGTTTGGTGCCGAATGATAGTCGCTGTAGCTTATCAGTCTACACTGACAGTGTGAGAGGAAGAGAATGGCATTTTGCAGCTTGTCCCTCTCGCCGGAGATATGGCTGCTCTCTCCGCATGAAACTGAGGCCAAGTTTGTGTTCAAAACAGAGCGAAATTGGGATTAGGTTTCTTTCACGCCGGTCCTTTAGGTTATCAGGCATCCTTGGGAGTGTACAATTGCCGCTTGTCCCACTCGTTGGAGAAATGGTAGCACTTTTTACGTAAAATAGAGGTCAAACCTTGTGCGAAATTGTTGGTCATTACTTGACAACTTTAAGTACAGAAATGGGTGGAAGGAGGATTTATTCCTCCATGTTTGACGTAACCGCGTTTCGGTCTCGATTCTCAGAATGGAGCCACGAGTTAGGGGCATGGATTACGAGTGGACCGATGAGGAGGAGCGTGTGGAAGACAGCAGAGAGCAGGAGCTGGCCAAGAGGAGAATGCTGGTGGAAACATTCGGCAGCCAGAAGAGCAAGATGCGAGTAAGTTTCACTTGCTATCTTATCGTTGTGTATTGAACGGATTCACTTGTCAAGTCTTTCATCCGAGGTGTGCATGAGTTTTTTGGCTTCTATTTTGAAACTGCATGTTAGTGTATTCTGGCATAAGTTTGCACGTTCGTGGTTCATCTCGAGAGCTGTTGAGGAGTGTTTCTATGCTCCTGGCGATCTGCTGAGGACCGTTTGTGCGTCTTATTGCAGGCGCAACGGACGGAGAGAGGGATAGTGAAGGAGGAGGCTCTGGGCGACACGGGGGGCATGGAGTTCCTGTTCCAGGAAGCGGGAGAGAACGAGGCGCTGCTCACCAACGAGCAAGCTCTGGAGCAGGCGAATCTGTCCGTGGTGCGCAACGTGCCCCCGCATGATGTGTCTGCCAACACCCCCGAGGGGGCGTACCCTCTGGACCGGCTCATCCCGGCGGAGGAGTGGGAGAATCTGGACGTGCGCGAGTTGAAGGCGGCCGCGAAGAAGGTGAAAGACGAAGAAGCGCTGCGACAACAGAAGTATCCCAACTTCGTGCTCAGTCGACTGCGAAGGAGACGTGTTGAGGTGAGCAAATCCCCCCATGTCTTAACAACCAAGACCATGCTCACCATATCACTGTCCAGGATCATGCATTCCCCAGAGCTGGAATACTACCATGAACGTGATGGGAAGATCAAGTGCTCAAGTCCATAATGCACTCCCATATTCTCATCGGTTTCGCAGGGAGACAAGGACGGCAATGAGAAGCGAGCCAGAATGCTGGTCTACCTGCGGCACCTCTTCACCTTCTACGCAGTGCCTTTCTCCGCCCTCCGAAGAGCAGGCGATGACCCGGGCCGATTCTCGCAAGACACAGGCATCCCGGGGCTCGTCGCGTCCGCCCTCCTGAACCGCTTCACGGGCGAGGATTCCAGCGGCCGACGCCAGACGAAGCAGCACAAGGACCTGCTCATCAGCTACTGCCTGGTGCTGGGCCTGGCGGTGGACGACTTCCAGACGGACCCGTTCGACATGGCGCTGGAGCTGAAGCAGACGCTGAACCAGCTGCGGCCGCATTACCGGGAGCTCGGGTGCAAGTTCGAGACGCGGTCCGCGAGCGAGCGGCGGGAGCTCGGCGACGCGGACTCCGGGCAGGGCAAGTGGCGCGTCACGCTTCCTGTGCCCCTCAAGTTTCCCGAAATCGTCACGGCGAGAGGCAAGAAGGGGAACCATGTCACCATCCGTTCATTATCATCTCGGACTTTGAGAGATCCCTCTAGTTGAAACACTAATCAAGTCAAAGTTCATGAAATTTTGTGTGTATGTTACTTAACCCTTTAACCCTTTAAGGATGAGCAACCCATTTTGGGTCGTTTTGGCACGATAATCTCCGGCCACCTCCATGAAAGACTTGAACTATGAGAAAGAGGTGGAGGAAGATTGGCATCTGTCGAGACAATTACCACGAAAATTGGTGCAAGCGTCGGCGAGCAACAATGATTTCCATGAATGGGCATTGTGCATGTTCTCGAACACTTGTAGATTCTTGTAGGCTAAAATAGCTCATCTGCCTTAAAGGATTGAGGTCTACGAGCTCATGAGGACCTAGGAAGAATCTATGAGTGTGTTAGATCCTGAAGAACACCATCTATATTTTGGGTACATTTCAGCACAACCCCACTCCACGGAAATCACTATAGTTTGCTTATTAGACTCTGATGCACGTTGTCATCACATTCATTGGAAGTGCACAAATCCTCATTATTTTTTGATAATCGAATGATTTTCTAACACAACATTTTTACATATCACCCTAGCTAGCTATTTGTAGTTGTAGCGACCTGTTTCGGGTTGCTCGGCCTTAATGGGCTAAGATCCTATGGTCAACACTGAATATAAAGCTTTTCAATTCCTTCCTAATTTATTGCATTACAACTGACAGTCTTGAAGTGTATTTGGTGTAAAATTATTGCGCTTCCTTTATGGGTTCATAGGTGCTAAATTGGCTTGGTGCGGAACATGCTCGTTGGTGAGCGGATTTTGAAGGGTTATAATAGTGTTTGAAATGAAAGGATTCTTTTGAAAATCTCATGTTCAATATTGAAAATCTCACATTTAATAAGTAGTTGTGGCAACTTATAGAGTTGCTTGTCATTGATAAAAGTTTTTCACTTGTGATGACACAAAATCATGACAAAACTGAAATAAACATAAATATTGGATTTTATACATACTCCATATTGATTCTATACAATTCTCATCCACTTTCCAATTTTCCTTCCATTTTTCTACTTTCATCGATTTCCATCTTTTCTATTTCATCAACGCTCTCAAATGTGATATTAGTCTTTGAGAGCGTGGATGAAATATATAACATTGTTTGAGATAGGTTGATGTAGGTTATGCCAACGACATTTTCGGTTGTACCTAGGATGTTGTTGGATGTGGAACAAGTTCTTCTCTACATTCTTAGCAATCACTTTTGAGCACCAAGCAGAAAAGAATCCGAAAGGTAATAATTCGATATCCAGCTCGATGATATTCTACAAGTAACTCTTCTACACTGTAAAGAAACCTTATCAATCATCAACATCAATATGCTCCAAGCACCTCTTGTACAGTGTAAGAAACCTTAGAAATCATCAACATCATTATGCTCCAAGCACCTCTTGCACAGTGTTAAGAAACCTTGTAAATCATCAACATCAATATGCTCCAAGCACCTCTTGTACAGCGTTAAGAAACCTTAGAAATCATCAACATCGATATGCTCCAAGCACCTCTTGTACAGAGTTAAGGAACGTCAGAAATCATCAACATCATTGCCCTCAAACATGAGCCACCGAGGCCCAACAGGCTCCTGCAAGTACATCTGCCAAATCATGTCACTGACCTCGGGCAAAATCATGTCACTCACGTCGGGCACAATGTTGATGTTGCAGCTGGAGCTCACCAGCTCGCCCACCGACGTGATCACCTCGTCACTCGCGCCGGCCACATCCAGCGACTTGAGCGCCGCGAGCTGCCGGAAGCTGTGAGGGAGCGCCACCAGGCTGGCGCAGTCGGTCAGCTTGAGCATCAGGAGCGACTGCAGCGCGCCGAAGTCGTCCGGAAGCGCGCTCAAGTTGCAGCACCCTGCAAGAGACAAAGTGTGCAAAGAAACAAGCCCTCCCAATCCCTCGGGCAGCCTCTGCAAGCTCTCGCATTCGTCCAAGTGCAGCTCCCACAGACCCGTCAGTCCACCGAACCCCTCCGGCAAAGTGAGCAGCATCTCACACCCGGTCAAATCCAGTCTCTGAAGCGCACCCAGGTGCACAAAACTCTCAGGTAACACCTTGAGCGCCCTGCAGAAACGGAGCTCCAGCGACTGCAGGTTGGATAGGTCCCCAAACTCGTCGGGGAGGCGCTCCAGGCTCTCACATAAAGACATGTTGAGCTCTTGGAGCGAGAGCAATCCACCGAAGTGTTTGGGGAGAGAGCTCAAGCGACCGCAGCTCCAGAGCTTCAACCGCTGCAGCACGCTGAGGTGGTGGAAGTTGTTGGGGAGGGATTTCAGGCTCTCGCATCCGCCGAGGTTCAGGCGTTGTAATGTTGTCAGAGTGGTGAGGTCTTGAGGGAGATGTTCCAGAGCTTTGCTGTCTTGAAGCTCCAGAGATTGCAGAGAAGTGAGGCGTCCGAAATCTTCAGGAAGCGTCTCGAGGTTTTTGCAGAAGCTCAGGTCGAGAGTGGAGAGGATGTGCAGGTCTGTGAATCATTCTGGGAGCTCTTTGAGCGTTTGGGAGTCATTGATGATCAGGGACTTGAGCCGATCAGGAAACAACACCACTTTGCTATCAATACAGGACTCCAAACTTGCAGATGCTGAGATCTGGGAGAAATCATCAATCTGAGCAGGGTTAGATATATGCTTATCAGTTTTGCTGGCAGTGTAACTTACTTGCACGAGATCAAAATCCATGTCGACTTCACAGAGCTTGAGAACGGCGAGTTCAGTAAGTTTTTCGATGTGTGTAAATGGCATTGACCCCTGTGTGATGAAAAGCTGTAGATGAGCAGGGACTTTTCTGCATTGCCCTGAGACGTTCTGCTGGAGAATCAGGATTCGCAAGGATGCAGATAAGCTGTCGAGAGACTCAGCTGATAGCTCTTCCTTGCAGTTCCGCAAGCACAGGCCCTCGATTGGTTTCTTCTCCTGAACCACAAGCATACGCACCTCTGTTAATCTTCAATGGAACAACTGAAAAGAGGAGGTATCTTATTCAACAACTGAAAACTAGTTACACACCTTATCATCACTCTTGAGCAACGCCGGCAACTGGTCCTCCTTCGAAGACGAGATCCGAAGCCTGGGTTCAAGCTTCCGACCCAAAGAGACCAACAGATCGTGCACATGCACGCGGTCAATCCCATCCACATCCAGGGGGCTTCGCTTCACAAAAGCGAGCTCCTGGAGCGCCAGCAGCTGATCCTCCCCAATCACATGGTTCACCATCTCCCAAGGCAGGTCCAGATAATAAGTAATCACGTCCAGAAACGCCCGCTGCAGCGGCTCCGAGAGCTGCTCATACATGGACTCCAGCTTCCCCAAGTAGCTCCGCATATCCTTGGTCCCTGTCAACGAATCCGAGCGCTGCAGCGACTTCAAACTGTGCGTCCAGGCCGAGTCCCTCGACTTCTGCCGCCTCGAGTACTTCCCCACGAGCTCCAGCGCCAAAGGCATCCCGCCGCATGCCTTGAGCACCTGGGAAACATGCAGATTCTTCGTCTTCGGAGGCTGCTCCTCCTCAAACACCAACAGACAAAACATCTGCTTGGCTTGGGCGAAGTCCAGCTCCTCCACTTCATACAATGAACTCACAACCCCCCTGTCGACCATCTCGCTGCAGAGATTGGCAACACGAGAGGTGACAAGAACGCGGCTCTTCAGAGGCAGGATCAGCTGCTCCGGGAGCAACTCCTGGAGGTCACTCGGGTTCACCACGTTGTCGATGTAGAGAAAGAGCGACTCCCGGCACTCCTCCAGGTACTTGCCCAGCTTCTGCCGCCCTTCCAGAGGGTACCCCAGCTTCACCTTGTCCCCTGAGAGACGCTCCAGAATGCTCGCTTGCAGAGAGCAGATCTTCTCCGCGGACGGATTCTCCCCCACCTCGATCCTGCAGTGCGTGCGGCCTGGGAAGTTGAGGCGGGCGTAAACCGCGTCTCCGAGCGTGGATTTGCCGATTCCCGGGAGCCCGTGCAGCACTACTGCTCGCACCTCCGACGAGTCCAGATTCAGCATCGATATCACCTCTTCCACCCTGACATCCAGCCCCACTGCAAGACGACCTTAGTGGGAAACTCACAAAACCAAACCACGAGGAATCGACTAACCAACAAAGTTAAGGATCCAAGTCACAAAAGCTTGGTGGTGACTGACTTACTTCATACCTTTGTTGCTAGGATAAGCAGGGGTAAAGGGAGACAACGGATGGCTCATCTGGCGCATCAAAATCTTCTGATTCTTATGAATACTTACGGTAACAGCCAGGTTGAGATCAGGGTACACATCCCGAATCTCCAGGCAGAGCTGGTCCAAATCGCTCATGGTGGTATCAGCAGATCCATATCTGTGCACACATACACGAAAAATAGAGGGTAGATTTGCATCAGAAGCACCCATCGCGCTGTCGAGGACGTCGCACAACACTTGCATGGACGCGGACGCAATCAGCTTCGCACTGTCCATCTGGCGCACAACAAAACAGGTACAAAAACGAGGTGAAGACTAACAAACCCAAACCCTACTCAAATTCGCACGCAAAAAACAGGAAACACTCAATCAACGAGAACAGACTCCAAACCCTACTTGAGACTTGGCATCCTGGCACTTGGAGTTCATCGAGCTGAACATCGTCCCCACATCGTTCAGATTCGTTTCGAGTGCCTGCGAGGTCTTCCTCTCGACTGGTGTATTCTCCAAGACGTCGCTCAGAGCCTGCAGATGCAGACGCCGAGGTGAGGAAACAGTGAGAATACTTCGGGAACCTGAGCGTTGAGGCTGAGATGGTTACCAGTTCGATTTCTTCGAGGATTTCGTCGAGCTCGCTGACGTCCGTGAAATGGAAGACGAGGCGCTCCTTCTTCTCGCCTTTGATGCTGCGCTTGTTGCCTCGCTTGGAAGATGGACTGAGGCACTCGCGCTGTGAGAGCGAGTACGCCACGTCGCGCAGGCTTATCGCCCTCCTGCAGCTCATGGAATTCCCCATCGCTGAGAAGTTACCCTACGCATCACGAGCACGAAAGCCCTCTAAACCTCGATCCCAGTACCCCAAACAGAGCTTCTTCCTCTCAGCTGCCATCTCCAAACACACAAAGCCGCATTGTCGGTAAAATAACTTAACAGATTGTAGAACCTACCTCCACATTCTCCCAGAAGAGATCACACACAACGTGATCTGCTTCGTTTCCACGCAGATGTGAAAACACACGACGTTGTGGAGGCATTTGCATCGTCAACGGCGAGCACTGACAGCATCTGAGCACTGTTTGTGGCGCACTTTGAGACAATTGAAAACCTATCCTTGTTGTATCCGCAGATATTAGCACGAGGTTGATGAAGATAGTAAACCCAAGCTCGACATAATCTTGACATGTGCTTTTACCTGCTAGTCATTCAGTTTATAGGTGAGAACACAAGTCTCCTTCACAAAGGAACATTTCGCATCTCTCACTGTCTTGTATTCACCCAACCCATCAATCCTGTTGCTCTGAACATAGTCGAGTACATCAGTCCAAGCTCGAGATAATCTTGACAAATGCTTGGAACTCGTCGAATGATCTCCACGTCCATAAACTTTGCCTCTTTCATCACGAAGACAACGATAAATCGCTGGCTTGAGTGAGAAAAGACCAATAATCATTTGAAAAGGGTCCTCGGAGCTCTCCTCTAAGCTCCTTGCTCGTTTCTTCCCCCCCTTTGGCTCCTGAGTGGGCTCCTGGATTGGCTCATGAGTTGGCTCCTCAGGATATCTCTTTGCAAGTGGAATTGCACTGGAATCAGCATCCTGGTGCTTCTCATATTTGAGATTGTAGACATTCGGTTCTTTGTAGCCTAGAGACAAATAGAGGGCAAGGTATGGATAGTCCACCTGCCCCTCTTCTAAACCAGCACTTTCGGGTGTAACATCCACGCTGGCCCACTTATATTTTGGATCTGCATCACTGTAGTTCCGGACTTGTACCAAAATGTAAGACATAACACCTGGACCTAACCACACTGGAATTATCAAGTCAATGCTCTGTTCACCTCGCTTGCACATAACGGCAGCACTACTTTCAAAGAATTCTATCAAATGAGGCCGTTCGACACGGTAGGTGACTGCAGTAAAGTGGGTAAACAATACCTTCCCTTTTAGAAACCTCTGCATTTCTCGCTCAGCAATTTGCCCTTTGAGAGCAGCATCCAATCGTTGTTCATCGGCCAAAGAATTTAGAAACTGGCGTACCGTTAGAGGTCTGGTGTAGAGTACTCGATGGCTCCCGCAGATGGCGAAACGTGGTGTGTATGCACAGGCATTCTCCCTGCAGGCATGATCCCAAGCCAAGAGGAAAAGAAGTCGCGCCACCAACTCCCCTCGTGCACCCCCTTCGACGATTCCCTCCCGTATGTAAAGTAACAGGGGATCTAAGATTTCACCCAAACTCAACTCCGAGCCTCGATTCATTATGTGACACGCAGCTTCAGCAAGCACTGGTTCCGACGGATACCCAGTGAACACCGAGCGCCTGTCAGAGGAAATTGCAAGGCACATGCCAAGATGACTGGCCACCAAGGACGATGCCAACTCCGACTGGGGTTTAACAAAAACAGCGGCACGAACAGATAGCAATGCAACCGCTATGTTATGGTCCACCTTTGTGTTCATAAAAGAAGATGGTGGGACGCCCCCAAGCAACTTCGACACAGCCAAAGTCACCACATCATTCACTTCGAAGTCCGAGCAAGATCGAATGTAACTTCCAAACAAAGGCCGCCCTTTCATGAAATGTGAGGTCAACACAGATGTCAAGTTCGAAGTAGAATCACCTATGTCATTCCAATTTCTCCCCTCAGGAGCGAGGATATTGAAGGTGTTCACTGTGTAGAATGGTGGAAGCAGCCCTGTGCCTCCTGCTTTTGAATACCTGTACGATGTATCTGGAATCGTCGCCGGTTGGAAGTTGCTGATTTTCGAAACAGTGTCGACCAGTACTATAAAGATGCCACAGCCATTCTTAAGAAAAGATGCCATCCACCGAAATATGCTGAAGTATGAGGTGCCACCATATTCGCCAAGCAGACTCCGTGCTTCATCCAAAGCAAAGGTAAGCAAAGCCTGATCTTCATTGAATACCTTAGAGGCCTTGCAACTTTCCACAAAGTTGCCACAACTCTGTTGTATCTCGGACTCCAAGAACTTATAATCACTCCCCTCCTTGGATCGGAATTTGGTCATTCGCTCGTGGATTTCCTTCCAAAAATCAACTCCACTGACATTGACCTCCACCCCCTCCTCCAGTTGCTTCTCACACCATTCTTCAGGGGTAATGCTGGTTTTCACAGATTCGGCTAGATGATCAATGCAGGCACAAATGAAGGAAGCATAGAGAAAGCTACAATTCCGTTTGTCTTGCTCCTCGTTTGAACCAGGAGCCGGTAGAAGCTTGTCCGCTATCCAGGAACGCGCAGGAATGCCGGAACTATTTTTAGGTCTAACACAGCAGTATATCACATACCGACCATTGGCGAATTCTTTCAACAGTCGGCTTTTCCCGGTACCTGAGCTTTGCACAAGAGACGAATAGGGGGCAAGGTACATCGTGCGATCCCATCCAACTGCACACTTGTCAACAAACTCGGTGAACGTCTTTAAGCAGGACCGCTCATCTTTATACTTATCAGAGAAAGCCTTCAAGAAATCTTTTCTTTCTTTGGAGAAAGGCTGGGGGGCATCGGATCCACGCAAAGAAGGTTGGGGATCCAACATAGACTTGCAGGCCAGCACCTCTGCTTCAGACTTTGCTTCGTAGCAGTTTTTCAAAAACCGCTCCAGAGTATCATAGCTGTGACGCGAATACCAATCAGCCACGCTGTCCGGTGAGACGCTTGGAAAATACTTCAAAACATACCCGAGTGCTAGGTTCTGCCAATTCATATTATCCTCCCGCGGTGGAGGCTGGGGGGCATCGGATCCACGCAAAGAAGGTTGGGGATCCAACATAGACTTGCAGGCCAGCACCTCTGCTTCAGACTTCGCTTCGTAGCAGTTTTTCAAAAACCGCTCCAGAGTATCATAGCTGTGACGCGAATACCAATCAGCCACGCTGTCCGGTGAGACGCTTGGAAAATACTTCAAAACATACCCGAGTGCTAGGTTCCTCCACATCATATTATCCTCCCGTGGTGGAGGCGAGGGCGGAGTATCCACCATCTTGCTCCAACCAACGGCGTTCTGCAGAATTCAACTTTCCTGCGGTTCCAACTTCAGTCCACGATCAACGGGTTCGGTTCATAAACCTGCACCAAAACAAAACAAGCGTCAAAACGATGGCCCCGGAACAAAATCACAGGACAATCATCCCTTCACTACCTAACCCCCTTGGCCATTACACAAGCCCAACCAATAAGTGGAGAACATAAGCTTGCTTGCATATGGCTGTCCTGCCCACTGACCATGTCAATCACTTTGATGTAAGAACCCTCTGTCACCGCTTCACACATCCACAACTGATCCTATCCAAAACGGCTACATCACTTTCCTGGTGGCACAAAAACGTTCATCAATCACAAGCATAATCACTCTTAGAGTACAGAAGATGAAACCCTCTTAACAGCCAGCACGCTGCAACCTCCCCAGCCGTTGATTCCAACATTCACGCTCATATGGTGCCCTCCGTGACTACCTCCGCGTCCTCTTCGCCGACGCCCCCGTAAATTTCTCTTTCCGACCGAGCTGAGAGAATTCGGAAATAATTGTCACAGAAGCACACTTTCTTCGCGCGATCCCTACACGGCGCTGTCCAAAACCACAGACGGATCCGAACGACCTCCTTCCTGTCGAAATGATCGCTACGAGGCCGCCTTCGATACAAGCATCTCCGCCCGAAACTTGTACGCACCTGCAGACGCGAACCTCCCAACACAAAACACAAATCCCCTTTCAAACCCAAAACGTCGAACTCCAACTTCGAAACCACCGACAAAACCACGGATTCAACCTCACAAACACAGGTTGGCAGCACGGCACAAACATGTGCCAAGTAGCACGAATCACTCACCCATCGCGACGACAGGCCGCACTGCTCTCAGCCTGGCTACGGCGATGAAGGAACGACTCCTTCCACCTCACAGCGAACCTAAGGTTGGATGACCTATAACCACCAACTTAAGCTTGCTGACCTATTTATAGCGTTTGTATACGTGGTAAGACATTTTTTGGGAATTCAAAATAGGATTTCATGAATATTGCATTTGTCGTGACCATTTATTTCTTCATATTGAAATTGCTACAAATTTTCAAAGTGGATAGTAAGCCGTGACCCATTCCTCGACATACAAAACTCTCTATTTCCACACTAAGTTGTACTAATGACCACTTCAGCAAGAGACCAAAAACGAGAGCTTCAACCAATCATAAACTGACACCCAATCATAGCTGACTTCCTAATTTTTCGGAAATGGGGTGGGTGGGTGGTGGTTTTGGTCCACATTAGATTGTTGGTTCTGGGGTTCGTGGTGGTGATAGGTCATCCAACCTTAAAGGGTTTGAGGTTTTATGGATGTTCTAAGAATTCAAGGTTTACTAGGAGTTGGCGCTTGCTTTGCAACGCATTTGTTCAACCATTTTAATGTAGTTTTTCTATCACACAATATAAAATAAGAAAAGTAACAACAATCTACATAAAATATAAATATGTCTTTGAAACCTATGCATGAATTTTAATAATGTAACATAATAGACTAGGAAAAAAAAAATAGGTTTTAGATTTTTTGCATTTTAACATGGAATTTCAAAAATGTTATGAACGTCAAATTTGTAATCAAGAGTTTCAAATTTATTCAAGATAAGCACAAATTGCAACACACAAATGCAAATTTCACACACCCACAAACTCAACTTGCAACTACAATCTCAATTTCACACACCCACAAACTCATTTTGCAATTACAATCTCAAAACTTGCAATCTCACCTCAAAACTTGTAATTTCAATCTCCACAACTCGAACATGCAATTTTGCAACTCCAACTTTGTATGCCAACCTCCAAGATCACAACTTTAACTTCACAACTTTTTCACTCCTAGTTTACAACTCATAATTTACAATTCAATCTTTTAGTGTTTAACTCAAAAAATATTTTGAACATCAAATTTGTAATCAAGAGCACAAATTGCAACACACAAATGCAAATTTGTCACACCCAAAAACTCAAGCTAATGCTATGCAACACATTAGTTCAACCATTTTAATGTAGTATTTATATTACAAACTATATTAAAAAAAAATGTAACATGAATCACTGCGCGGTTGACTGCACCGTTCCTATAGTTCACTGCACGGTTTGACTGCGCAATTGATCGCTGCGTGGTTCGCTGCGCGGATTATGATTTTAGTAGTATGATGACTACGTGTTGAGATGGAACCTTCCTCCTAATTCTTGACTCTTACGGTTCCGACGGAGCAATGGAAACTCTTAGCATTTGTGTCATTTGGAAAATATGGGAGGTTTGACTCGTAGGTGGTTTTGGTTGACATACTAGGTTGCTAGGAGTTTGGAAGTTTTGATGTGACCTATCTCCTCCACCATTTGATGTGCTTGCAATTATTGCGGTATGTTTATTTTTGGAACAAGTGTACAGTTTGGGAGGTATGGATGGTTGACTTGCCCACAAGAGTTTAGAGTTGGAATTTCAAGGTTTTAGGGCTAAGGGTTTGGCGCTGCATGGGTATTCTAAGGCTTTAGGGTTTGGAGGTTAGGATTTGGATGGAGTCTACCTCCCTCTCTTTTTCACCACTACGATTCCAATGGTGCAATAAAAAGCCCAAAGGTCGCAAGAACAAGAATGCAATGCATGCATGGGGACATAGTTACACCTTCTTACAAAGGAGTTACACTGGTGTAACTTATTCTTTAAGAATGCGCGTTGAAATCATCCACCTCTCAAAGCATGTGTGCATGGTTGCTTGTCTTTTGCTCTAGAACTCATTCTGCCCCCAGTTTCCGTTGATCTCTCTTTGCAAGCCTAACCGGACTTCTACAGCAAACATATACAAACTTGACAAGACAAAAAAGAGCAAACTCACCAGACGGGACTTGCTTCAGGCTCAAGGACTCATCACACATAAAACATCAAGAAAATATATTATACATAACAAGCCTAAGCGAGAAAACAAGACGATGAGTCCCTTACAACTCATCCTTTAAATACTATAACTTCCTAACGTAAAAGCTATCTCTAAAATCCAAACTAGCTTTGTCTCATTTAACTTAAGTTAAGAGCTAGCTAAGTTCTAAACTTATCCGGATTCTTACTTTTAGAGACGGAACTTCCTAAGACTTCCACTTTTGGAAGGTCGAAGTCCTAAAAAAATCTCATCCTAAAAGTAAAAGATCCTTAAAATAAAAGATCCTTAAAGTAAAAGATCTAAAAGTAAAAGGTCCTAAAGTAAAAGGGATCCTGAACTCCCGGAAAACGGAAAAAACCCCGAACTTCCGGAGATAACTTTTTTCTACACACATCTACTTTGCTATGTACTTTAGTTAGCAGCCGGGTGCAATCATGAGCCCCATCGATAATAGCTATTCAATCTAAAGTTTAAGCAACAAAATCCTGAAACCGGAATACTACTAAGTACTCTTTTTCCTACTACTCCATAATATAATATTATTGTATAAAGGGAAAAGATAAATTCAAATAAACGTATTAAAATATTTGGGGAATAGAATAAATTATTCGGGAATGGAATTTCATTTTGTTTTGTAGAAGAAATATTTAGGAGAATAGTGTTTTTTGCTTTTGGAATTTCATACAATAGTGTTTTGATTCTTGATTAAATTAAGGGAATAATAATAAGGAGTTACAAGAATAGTGTTTTTCATTTTAATTCAATTAACAGTTTTTAGAAAATGATTTAGGAATAGTGTTTACCGTTTTAATTCATTTAGTAATTCTTGAAATTCATTAATATTCTAACAATTACAATAGGGGTCTTTGGTTTGTTTTGCTAGGTTTTTGAATAGGAAAAAAAGATACCATTTAAAGTCATTTGAATGAATTAGGAGCATGGCGGACGAGGATTTTCTTGAGGAACTCATCCTAATCTCTTGCAACAATGGGACGGAGACAACTGCTCCATGAGAGGTATACTTTTAACTTTACTTCTATTTTGTTTGACTTTTTGAAATAGAATTTGAATTTGAATGGTTAGATTAGAATTAAATGAGATTTGGAGTTTTTCCTTGATAATCTTTTAAGTTTTTGTGAATGTTTTATGCTTCACAATTAACTAAGACACTTAGTTATTTTTTAGGTTTGAAAATTAGATTTCTTGATCTTTGGAATTAAGGTTAAAATTTTAAACAAAAAACATCTTGAAAATTCACCATTAGATTTAAGTTATAGTTGAACTTTGGAATAGTTTAGGGATAAAATTTATTAACTTTTGACACAAAAACCTAGGAACTAAAAATTGTTTGTGAGAAAAGTCACACTTAGAGTAGACACTATAAGAAACCCGTGTTTTTTGAGATGTCCTTTGAAATCCGTCCATGTCAAAAATGATGTCTACATGTTAACAGAGGCATTCAAAAAAATGTGAAGATGCTTCTTTGGATGTCATTTTTGACATAAACTAGATTTTAGGGTACATTCGGAAAAATATGGGTTTCTTATAGTGACAATTAGTATAGTTTAATTTGATTTAAGATTTTTTTTGGGTTATAAGGCTTAGGATTGACGTTGTCATCCTAAAACCCTTAAGTTTTGACAAATCGGTGTTTCTTTTTAGTGTTTTAGGTCATTTAGACTATTTTTCATACAAAAGCATCCATTGCTTCGAAGGCTATGAGCCGCAAAAATGGCTCACGGTGACGAATGGACTGCGCAACGTGTCCATCAAGGTTAACAAGTAGTGGAAATGGGTTATCCCATTGGTTAGTCCATGGTTTTTGATCAAAATGGCTAAATAGCCTTTCCATGCGCTAATTCCTCAAAATAGGAGTCATTTATTGGCAATCACGGATTTTATGAAGTTAATCAAAAAATAAATAGAAAGGGAAAAATAAAGAAAAAAAATAGAAAAGGAAAAAAGAAAAGAAAACAATAGAAAAGGAGTAGGAATAGAAGTGGTGGAGACAAATTTACCTCCTACCGCATCGGGGACCGCAATTGGCCACGGTGAGGAAATTACGCAAAAAAAATTAGGAAAAGAAGAAGAATGATGGTGAGGAGAAGGAAAAATGTGGAGGCTTAGAAAGCCCTTAAAAAAGAAGTTTGAAAGGTCCAAAAGGCTTGGGCAAACTCCTCACCAAGCACTAAGTAAAAGTAGGAATTATCCCAAGCAAGGGGAATTCAATTTAGGTAGATCAAATTAGATTTAACATCCTTGGAATTAGCTTGATAGCGCACTTATTGGAGATCATGCGTACCCCATGTGGCATGAAGTTAAAGTAGGAGATTTAGATATTACTTGGTTAGTGAGACACCGACTTTTGTTAAATGCAAGGGTGGCACGGAGATGAGTAGTAATAGGGTTAATAGGTTTTTTAAGAAGGAAATCATTAACGGAAGAAGGCAAAGGCTGCGGGGAACATCCTTGGGAACGCAGGGAGAGCAAAGGCTTGGGGGGTTACTCCCTGAAGAAGCTCTTTCGGGTAGTGGGCAAGGAATGTGGAGAGAGAGAGAACAGGGAGAGAGACTGATTTTTTTTAGAGAGAGCCGGAAGCTCCGGGCACGACAACAAGGGACTTAGATTACAGGAGCGAGAGCTGAATCAAGAGCGAGAGCTGAGGAACGAGAGGACCGAATCATGAGCGAGAGCTGAATCAAGAACGAGAGCTGAAGAACGAGAGGACCGAATCACGAGCGAGAGCTGAATCACGAGCGAGAGCTGAATCACAAGCGAGAGCTGAAGAGCAAGAGGACGAAGATCGCACGAAGAGGGCTGAATCAAGAGGACGAAGATCGCAAGAGCGAGGGCCGAATCACGAGCAAGATCATACGAGCTGGAGCTGAAGGACAAGAGGGCCGAATCACGAGCAAGATCATACGAGCTGGAGCTGAAGCACTAGAGGGCTGAATCACGAGCAAGATCATACGAGCTGGAGTTGAAGCACAAGAGGGCCGAATCACGAGCAAGATCATATAAGCTGGAGCTGAAGCACAAGAGGGCCGAATCACGAGCAAGATCATATAAGCTGGAGTTGAAGCACAAGAGGGCCGAATCACGAGCAAGATCATACGAGCTGGAGCTGAAGCACAAGAGGGCCAAATCACGAGCAAGATCATACGAGCTGGAGCTGAAGCACAAGAAGGCCAAATCAAGAGGACGAAGATCGCAAGAGCGAGGGCCGAATCACGAGCAAGATCATACGAGCTGGAGCTGAAGCACAAGAGGGCCGAATTAAGAGGACGAAGATCGTAAGAGCGAGGGCCAAATCAAGAGCAAGATCATACGAGTTGGAGCTAAAGCACAAGAGGGCCGAATCAAGAGGACGAAGATCGCAGGTGGAAGAGCGAGAGCTGGAGCTGAACCACAAAAGGAAGAGCGAGAGCTAGAGTTGAACCACGAGAGGAAGAGCTGGAGCTAAAGCTAGAAGACGAATCGGAGACCAAGGACGGAGGGTGAACCGAATTGAATCAGGGAGCCACTCCTCTCCCTCGGACTAGTAATCAATTCCTTGTATATGAAGGGGACCCTAATATTCTGGTTACATAAAACACACGCGGAAGCGCTGTCAATTTTTTACTAGGATTAGGGTTTGCTACAAATTCAACCAAACAATCAGTTTAATTGTCATTAGTAAGTAAAAGCAGCTAGAGGCTCATGCATGGTAAGGTTGGAATGGGATTGCTTGTGTGAATGCATGTGGTATACACGTGAATGTGTGGTGCACGATCTTGAAGAAACATATATGTTAAGTGTGCACTGCTGGTCGTTGGCTGTGAGTTCAAGATTGACTCATATGGTAAATTGAAGGCTGCCATCGTGTTAAGCAAGAATAACTATTAAAAATACGAGAAACAAACATCGAAAACGGAGTCATAACCATGAAGATAATGAAGAGTTAAACTTTGGGTATAAAATGAAGAAGCCTGTCTGCTGGCCGCTGCTGTTAGGGTCGCACTTAGGTCTGGAATTGGTTGCTGAGGTTCTCATCAAGTTCAGAAGGTTGAACTGAACCTATTCAAGCTTTAAAACTTTGAAAACGGAGCCGTAAGGTGGAACTTATGCTTGTTAAAAGGTTGGGTTTAATTTAAGGCTGAATTCAGCCATCACAACACTAATCATTAACGAACCTCCTCAAGTGACCACACTTTGGGTCACCATGCTTGTGTGAATGGTTGAAGGATGGTTGCACAAGGGGTTGTATCCCACATTTAGGATCTTGTGTTCAAGATAAGCCACCCGTTAGGGGGCGGTTTATTTGGCTCACATTTTGGTGCGTCTGCCGGGAGGAGGCGTGTTCATTGCTTGATTGGATTAATCATTCTACCGTTGGATATAGGTACAAACGCAAATAGCCTTATGGTGTATGGAGCAGCATGGGGTAGCTTGAGGTAAGTGTCCAACTTGCTCATGTATGGTTGAGTGATTGTTAATTCGTGAATGCTTTGTGTATGTTTGGAAGTATTGTGAATGCATGGATGCCAAGTTGTGTTTAAAGGTGGGGGTCTAGAAGGGAGTGTGGTTTCCGGACCTTCCAACCACAAAACACCTTGTGTTGGAGGGATCCCCTTCTAGGCTTGTGGCTTGAGTTGAGCAAGGGGCCTAGGGGTGAAAGGTTGAGGCCCTCCCACGGAAATCCACAAGGATTTCCAGTGAGCCCCTAGGTTGAAGGGGAAGGGTGCATGAGCCCGGGTATGGGACAAGGGCGCCCCTTCCTTCCCCCCACGCTTGACTAACCACCAAGGTAAGAACAACTTGGTGTGGATTTAATGGTTTGAATCAAATGTTGCAAGTTAATGGTATGTATGTGTGAATGAGCTACCTTGGAGGGGAGTTGGAGTCGTGGACGCACCCAAGACGTAGGGGTGCTGATGGAAAGGAGCGCGGTATACGGTACGTGCCCTACACCCTCTCTTAGGACTGCGAGTATTAAAATAAGATTACTTGGATGAGGTGACCATTCTAGGGACAAGAAAACCCTGAGTCCCCACTTGAGCCGTGTGGAACACTTGCCTTAGAAACGCTAGGGCTGGCCAACCACACATTGCATATAAAGAACTCGTGCTAACATGTTGAGTGGCTGGAGTTGCTAAAAGGTAAGTTCCTCTCCTCTAAAACATTGCATGTCCTCAATTGGTTGGCCTTAGAATGGTTAGAGTGCGAATAGGTCCACGGTCGTTTTCAACTAATGATGACAGAGTGGCTGGAGATGCATCAAGGTATGTTCCCTTCACGGTGATAACATGGTTCAGACACATTGTTGTATGTCGTCCCGTGATTGTGTCGTTTTCCTCCTAGTGGGTAATGCCTAGCTCTAAGTGGTAAAAGGTAGAAGGAGGATACCAAGGATACCAAGGAACCCCACCGTTTATCAAATTAAGGTCTAGGACAGCCCCACAGTAAGGATCTGTACCGTGTGGCGCCAATTGGGGAACAACTTTCCAACGGGGTGATGCTCGTAGAGACATACGCTTAAGGGGTGGACCAAGAGCTCGTCCCATGCACCTTTAAAATCTGTGATTGGCCAATCGAGTTGATGGAGTACTGTGCAATCTTAATAGAAGGAGACATAACCAAACTGACAGTCTCAACAACATTTATACTTCTAATCAAACTCATAGTGTTTTAGCGGGTATCACGAGCGGTTGAAGGGGTTTCACGTACCTATGAAAAGGACCACCAAAGTGGCAACCAACACACTACTTGTTGAGATGCCGTCATGACGACCTTGATTATACACAAGCTGAGGTTCTGGAAAGGTGAAAGGAGATGGAGGAAGAATGGACCTATGAGTTGGGATCCTTGAGTGCTATTTATTTAGCCTAGGATGGGACTTTTTCTTATATGTAATGTCTCCGGTGGGGCGTTGACACTCGAAAGTCCTTCCCGGAGAGCTATTCAACTTGCCACCAAATAAGTTTCGGTCAAGACCGGCAGTTTTCTTGCTGCCATGTCCTTCGAGATACATCTGAGAAAAAGTTTAGCCGACCTTGTACTTTAGTTTTATAGAGACCGATTGGAGCAAAAGGAAACAATGACTTCATGCACTCCATACTTTTCCTTCCAGTTTCATCTTCCAAGTAGTAACAGATTCTAATTGACCTTACGTGACCAGATGAGCAGGTTATGGTTGCCGACCAAAATATCGGACTCACCACCAGCAACAGACCTTGCTCGGATCTCGACAAACCACGTTCAACTCAGCCAAGACTAGAGGCGTTCCTCAAAACATGCACTGATATCTAAAGTCAACTCCGTCCCTACCAACAGTGCTGTCAATCAGTGATCTGTTCGGCGAGATTCAAAAATGGCAAACTACCATCCCTAGGATAAGCCATTTGAACGGTGACAAAATGGTCCCATTCATGCTTATCTATGATGCATATTGTCGGTGTGGCACAGGTACCAACGGCCAATGCCTACACATGTCACGACACTTCGGTCGCATGATCATCACAGTGAGTATATTCGGTTGCAGTAACAACTGATGCCACCCTTGGAAGAAGTTTGTCATTCACGACACGTAGGGTCAAAAAGGAAGTTGAACAACAAGCTCTCCTTGAGTTTGATATGGTCATCTATCGACACAATGCACCTACATGTGTTTCTACATAAGTTTCTACATAAGCAGCAAGGAACACAATGATTGCACCATATCAGTCGTCTAATTTGCGGACCAGGACATCCAGACACAAGCTGGGAGTGAAGATATTGCGGGCTCTCCACTTGGGATAATCCTTCACGCTGTTCTCCCGAATTCGATGGATTAGAGCGTCTGCGAGCTCGAGGCCCAAGTGCAGAGTCATCTTGGGGCCCATGGCAGATCGGATCATACCTGAGAAGATGTTGGCGAACGAGTCTGCGTCTCTGAACATTGTCTCCCCTACGTTCTTGGGGAAGGGCCGGAACTCGAGAATGAACTCTAGTTTCAGGGTTTCGATTGCGGAGTCCGGATGCGCGATGGCGGCTTCAATCTCTTCCACGCTCGGATTGAACGACGCCACGTTGAAGGAGTCCAGAAGCTCCTCCGCAATGACTCCCTGCACAGACCCGATCATCAATTCCCAAAACTTCTAATACTTTTGTATTTAATTTTGCAGCTGCTAGAGGCTCTTCTGGAAACTGATTACTCACCTCTCTCACGAGCTCCTGCCACGCCTTCTCGATGTGCGGAACGAAAGAGATGGAGTTGTCCGGGTACTGATTCTCCGGATGCGCGTGATCTTCCCGCCCGCAGCAGATAAACGCAAGAACTCCGCCCGGCGCCATCTCCTCCGCTCTGCACCAAAAGAATTTGCGCAATCTGCTCCACGACGCCTGAGCGAACGCCTTTGCCACCACAGGACTCGTGCCATGGACGCGAATGTATCCTTTGTTGTACACCGGCAAAGACCTGTCAAGAGCCGATTCCGGAACCTAAGCGAGAACAGAAAGTTGAATAGTTTAGGAGGTCTTCTTATCAGATAGAATTTGCCATACCTCAGACCCGAAATTCAATGAAGGCGTTTCCGAAACCAAGACGCAAAAAAATAACATTGAAATTCAACATTGTCCGACACGTTGAGATCTTTTCTCGAAATGCGGAGAGCCATAAACTCAGGCAAGAAATGCAGCAAGAGCGTGAAGCCGATTACTGAGAAAGATTATAAATTCTAAATTAGGTCGATGCCTTCACTTGAAATGCAAGCAGCCATACCTCAGACAAGAAATGCAGCGATAGCGTAGAGATGGCGACGTTCAAGCTCACGCGCGGGAACATGCAACCGTACTGTGATCCCGGAACGCCAGACGCAAACCACGTCCTCTCCTCCGCCGCCCTTGCTCCTTGTCCGGCGATCGGCGGTAGCAGGTTGAACAGCGCGTTGAAGTCGTTCGCCGGCAGGTCCGCGAAGTGGCAAACAACCTCCCGACTGCCGGCGTCTAGCACCTACGTCCTGAGCACCTCCGCCACAAACTTGGCGTAGCTGAGCGCGTTGCTGCCGGATCCACATCCGAAGTCCGCATAGTGGATCGGCCCGTGCTGTGGAGCCGGGAATCGGTGCACCAGCGCCTCCTCCAGGTGCGGTTTCAAAATTGCCCCTAGCTCTTTGTGCGCTTGCGCGGCCTGACTCCCGCCTACCTCTTTCCCCGCCATCGCTACTGAACACCTGGCACCCCTCAGTCGCTGATCCACACCGGCACGAATCTGAGTACCAAATGCTCGAGCGGCCACTTGACTTCCAATCCGAAAGGCCTCGAGATTGAAAATCGTCAATCTAACGTCCTCACGTCTGAAAATCAACCCGAATTCCTTTCTGCAGAGACCTGCTGCAACTCAAGCTCAACCTGATTCCGCTACCAACGACCTCTCGATCGCTCCAGTAGAGCACGAATCGATCGAAAAATTCTCACGGAGATGAGCAACGTGTCCCGGAGTTGCAAATCAATTGACTCACTCTAAGATTACTTTTGCAAAGAGTTGAAGCTGAAGCTGAAGCTGATATCGCCACCAAACACCTCGCAAATCTCGATCGCTCCACACTAACACGAATCTGAGATCGAAACACCTGGTCGAAAACCTGGAGCCCGAAACCCTGAGCTTGCAAATGAAGCAACTCATTGAAATTATGGATTATCAGCAAGCTCGCTTCGAGAGTGATATGTTTTACACTGTCTTGGCTTTCCAAACATCTAGGTCGTTGCAAGTTCAAGAATCTGATTCTGTTTGGGACGAAGGCGAGTGGGAGTGGCTCCGTCGTACTTTCCAAATGAGCTTCCGCGGTGGCCTCTGAAGCCTCCAAACAGTGTGCACACAAATAATGTTCTGTGGTTTGTAGAGTATATTCCACTCACCAAATTTGCTTCGATGTGCAGACATATGCGACATTTAACTAAGTTTGGACTTTCAAAAGTCCACATTGGTCAAAGTCCGTATTTAGTTTGATTATATACCATGTTTGTTGCTTCATCGTATAGGGGGAGCACCCGATCCAACGGGTTCTTCCTTGAGATTTAAGCAAATGACTTGAAGCATTAAACATGAAACATCTATTAGAAGTTGATAGTAGTGGAAGCGATTGGAAGAATGAAACAAACGACACGGAGCATAGTACATGCATTTTAGACGGAAACATTGGAGGCGCACCCGATCCGGACTGTCTGATTGGGGGAGCACCCGAACCCGGCGAGGAAATAGGAGGAGCACCCGATCCGAAGTGGGAGACCAAGAGAGCAATCGGTCGGAAGTAAGAGCGTCACACATTCATAGCATTCAATCAGTTTTAGTAGAACATAAAGTGATTGAAAAGGCTTCATTATTTTTTGATGCAATGTAAGGCGATGGTGAAAATGTGTGTAATAAAAGTATCACTTTTGTGAATTTCAGATAAAGTCTTTCAGGTACAAGATGAACGTTCAAATTCCTCGGACATACCAGGAACCACCGCGTTGAAGAAATCCTAGTAGAGGCAGGCTAGAAGACGACAGAACTAGGGATCCTCTGATCTTGGTGGGAAAAAACTACGCCAATCAAGGATCAGTTGAGTTTGCACTCGATCACCCACACGAGATCGGGAGTGCACCCGATCCGTACACGAGAGATAGGAAGCGCACCAATCAAGGATTGGCTGCGTTTGCAGCATCGAGGTTAACCAACGCTACAATTCGGTCCCTTTTTTGGAATTGTCCGTGTCTTCGGATTTGCCTTAGTTGACCAAGAGGCATGTACGACGCAGTTACAATTCCAAAGACATGGACGTCAATCGGGCTCCGATATCCACGTTGCTTCCCAGCATCCCGCATACTTCTGCTTGTGCTCATTTATGGCGTTTCTTGGCTCCCAGAACTGAATGATAAAATTCCCGTACTCCTCGTGACCTTGCTCATTATCTACAGATGAACATTGCTCTCCTCATCCAGACATGATAAATATCAGGGTCAGAGGGACGGAGGAGGACCCATGATCCCGCTATGATATGCCCCCTTGGATTCAAAGCTTTCTTCGGTCTCTCCTTGAATGACCCACAAAAAACTTCAGGTACCCGATCTTCAGGTGTGACATTGTAAGCCAAATAAACCGCCCCTAAAAGGTGGCTTATCTTGAACACAAGATCCTAATGCGGGGTCTAGTTCCTCATGCAACCAATCTTCAACCCCTTCATATACACCTTATACAAGCATGGTAATACGTCTCATGCTTACTTAGGTTCTTTGTGGTTGATTAGTGAGGTGGTGACTCAATCCAGCCTTCAATTGGACCCACCTTTGAACAAGTGTAACTTTTGCTCTAGGGCTCCGAATCCAACATTTTAAACTCCTATGAGTTCATTTCAGCATCACGAACTTAATTAGACCCTTCATGATCAGTTCCAGGCTTCGGTGTGACCCTGGAAACAGTCGACAGCAGGCAGGCTTTCCTAGTTTCTACATACTTTATAATCCCAATTGCTAATTGATTACAACTCCGTTTTTTATGGTTGTTTTTTGTATCCTTATTAGTTTTTCGTGCTTAACATGATGGCAGCCTTCAATTAATCAATTGACTCAACCCTGGATCTCACAGCCAGCGACCAGCAGTGCACACTTAACGTATATGTTTTACTCAAAATTGTGACCACACATTCACGTGCACTCACACGGTTATCCCTACCTTAACACTAAGCTACGCATGGGCATCCAACTGCCTTCTCTTGTTATTATAGATTGACCAATTGGTTGGATTGAGTTGATAGCCACCCTAATCCTAGTAAAATTTTGACAGCTCTTCCGCGTGACGTGTTATAACTAGAAAAGTAGGGTTTCCCTTATGCACAACAAATTGACTACTAGCCGGGGAAGAGGAGAGGCTCCCTGATTTGATTCAATTCACCCTCCTTCCTTCAATTCGTGTGCTCAGCTCGTGATCTTCTCGTCTTCGTGTTCTGGTGATCTTGCTCTTCGTGCTTCAGTCGTGATCCTCGCCCTCTTGCTCTTCGTGCTCAAGCTTGTGATCCTCTCGTCTTCGAGTTCTGGTGATCTTGCTCTTCGTGCTCGAGCTCGTGATCCTCTCGTCTTTGTGTTCTGGTGATCTTGCTCTTCGTGCTTTAGTCGTGATCCTCTTGTCTTCGTGTTCTGGTGATCTTGCTCTTCGTACTTCAGTTGTGATCCTCGCCCTCTTGCTCTTCGTGCTCCAGCTCGTGATCCTCTCGTCTTCGTGTTCTAGTGATCTTGCTCTTCGTGCTTCAATCGTGATCCTCGCCCTCTTGCTCTTCGTGCTCCAGCTCGTGATCCTCTCGTCTTCGTGTTCTGGTGATCTTGCTCTTCGTGCTTCAGTCGTGATCCTCGCCCTCTTGCTCTTCGTGCTCCAGCTTGTGATCCTCGCCCTCTTGCTCTTTGTGCTCCAACTCGTGATCCTCTCGTCTTCGTGTTCTGGTGATCTTGCTCTTCGTTCTTCAGTCGTGATCCTTGCCCTCTTGCTCTTCGTGCTCCAGCTCGTGATCCTCGCCCTCTTGCTCTTCGTGCTCCAGCTCGTGATCCTCTCGTCTTCGTGTTCTGGTGATCTTGCTCTTTGTGCTCTAGCTCGTGATCCTCTCGCTAACCTAATTCTCTTCTCCAGTGGCCGGGGCTTGCGGCTCTCTTTTTGTTCCTCTTCTCTCTCTCCCTACATTCCTTGCACACTCCCCAAATAATGAGACTCTCCAGGGGTAACCCCCCAGCCTTGCTCTCCTTCGTTCCCATGGGTATTCCCTGCCGCCTTTGGCCCTTCCGATAATGACTTTGTTTTTTTAATAATAAAAAAAACTTATTCACCTATGACACTAACTCCTTGCCACCCTTGCATTAACAAAAGTGGGTGTCCCACTAACCAAGGAATATCTAAATCTAACTTTAACTCCATGCCACATGTTGCGTGTATGACCTCCAATAAGTGAGCCATTTAGGCTAATTTCAAGTTACAAAAAACTACTACTCTACTTAGCTCGAATTTCCTTTGCTTGGAGGAATTCCTACTTTTACTTAGTGATTGGTGAGGAGTTTGCCAAGCCTTTTGGACCCTTTAAATTCCTTTTTTAAAGGCTTTTTAAGCCTCCACATTTTTTCCTTCTCCCCACCATCATTCTTTTTCTTTTTTCCTAATTTTTTCCCCGTGATTTCCTCACCGTGGCCAATTGCGGTCCATGATGCGGTGGAGGTAAATTAGTCTCCACCACTTCTATTTCTACTTCTTTTCTATTGTTTTCCTTTTTTTTCTTTTTCTATTTTTTCCTTTATTTTTCCCTTTCTATTTATTTTTTTGGTTAACTTCATAAAATCCGTGGTTGCCAATAAATGGCTCCTATTTTGAGGAATTAGCGCATGGAAAGGCTATTTAGCCATTTTAATCAAAAAACCATGAGCTAACCCATGGAGTAACCCCATTCCACTACTTATTACAGTTAATGGACACGATGCGTGGCCCATTCGTCACCGTGAGCCGTTTTTGCGGCTCACAGACATCCCCATTAGTAATGAGGGACAAGGGAGCTGGAACCGTCGCTCTCCAATCATGATTTGGCCAAAAGCCATCTGCCAACACGTCTGGAGTGGGAGGAAGGGATTTATCAAGTTCTTCAAGTATTGCTTTCCAGTAAGCAAAATAAGGCGGCATAGTCGTTCTCCATCCGGCGCACTTAACCATCCCTCCCTCCCAGAATGCTATATAAGCGCGAATTCCAGGCTAAATCATAGACTTTTTATCCAACGCTTTTGCAGCCTTCTCTTTGGCCTTGACTTGATTGCCACGTTTGGAAGGCTCCTCGTCTCCCCACAACTGCCTGAAAGGCATTGGCTTTGGGATACTAGAAGGTATCATGGGTCTCCCGTCAACATCTTCCTTCCAAAGCCGAACTCCAGGTTGGTTTCTAAAGAGCCAATGTGCATCAATTGCATTTTCCTTATACCGCATGATGGGCCAACCGTCTTCATCTACGTAGAACTGAAAGAGGTGTTGATCTTTCGTGCCAACAAGTCTGTCACCACAATCACGTATATAGCCCTCCACAAATGATTTGAAATCGGCAACCTCTTGAACAAACTCGGGCATGAAACTCAAATCTTGCGATTTCATGAAGGACGATATCAAATCAGCGACTACATAGGTATTCTCACTCTTCAACTTCTCGGACAAGTGGCTGAAGTAAGCATCTATATCCTCATGGGTGTCTTTCTACCAACAAGAATCCAACTTGGATTTCCTTGAACACCCCCGATAAGTCAACATGGATAAAAACGCGAAGAGATACTGGTTCTTGTTATCCTTCGCAGAGTTGTCCAACTGCAAGTACAAATTTATTGGAAGAGGGACCACATGAGTGGAGTGGTCGGTATCCACTCAAGGTAGGAGGTCTATACATCTGGACTTCCCTCCTACCATTGCAGCAAACATCAAGTTTGCCGGCTCGTAAGGAAAAAGTTTGTCCGTTACACGAATAGGTGGTTCTTCGAGACGCCGAAGCAATTTTGTAATGGATGAAATAGTGTAGTTTGAGTCTCCTGGCCACAAGTCAGTGGAGTAATGAGCATACGCGCCGTCCCATGACCATGAGTGACCATGCCAATGACGTTCATTGAAAGCTGTCCAAGAGCTGCAGTGAACTTCGTGGCAACTCGCATACGTGGGATTGCGGTCTTCGCTGTATCCATCTTATCGTGGATTATACAAAGAACCTCTCTCTTACTGCGCTTGGACTCCTCTCTCTAGCTATGGTACACACGCCTATACGAGGCTTGAAGGTTCTGGTGCTCAGTTCATTGTTTCACAAAAGAAACATATTCCGCAGAGCCCTTCACCGACGTGTTAGTAAACTGCTGTAGAGTGTCGCAGACGGTGCACTTCGCAAAAGAACTACCAACCAGATTTACCGCAACATTGTTGAAGAGAGCCCTCTTCATTCTACAATTAACAGCTGACTGCAATATCATGGGCAACCCCAACTTCGTATTTGATTGCAGCAATGTCCAGTATTTATTATTCGAAAACATAGGCAACCCAAGTGTTGCAGTTCGTATAGTTAGTATTCCTCCGAAATGCACTCAATTGTCACTAAGTACTTCCAAAGTAAACCGCTCCCAGTTCGTTCCCATAGAGACCCGTTGTTTCTTCTAGAATCACTAAATAACCCATAAACACCAAGCACCAATCCACCGGATCCTCTCAATAGTTTCCGGATCCTTTTGGATTCCGGATTCTGATAATAGATTCTGGATCCTTCTGGAATCCGGACTTGTTACCCTAGTTTCCGGATCCTTCCGGATTTCGGATAACTTCTGACGGAGCCTCTTCCGGAGTTTTTAAACGAGTGGCTGGAGTCCACTGATCCTGTTTTGGGTAAGTGGCCGGATTTCCCACTGCCTTGTTGTGAGTGGCCAAAATGGGCCCTCACTCTTTTTCTTCATTTTTTCGAGTTTTTTGATAGTATTAACCAAATTTTAGCTAAATTGGTGGTCAACTCATCTATTAGAGTCAAAGTCCTAGAGTAATAGGCCTAGTGCCATGATGTGACACGAAGTTCCTATTTTTTCTCCTTCCTACTAATATGCTTGAAAGTGTAGTGGAAGTGGAATGGAAATGAAGAGAAAGAAAAAATGGGAAGAAAGTCGTTGGAAAATGACCAAAAAGAAAAGAAAAAGAAAAAGAAAAAGAAAAATCAAAAGAAAAATCAAAAGAAAAATCAAAAGAAAAAAAAAAAGGGGAAAAAAAAAGGAAAAGGAAGTGGGTGGATGTGCTTCTCCATGCACATGCCACATGACAATTTTTTTGCCACCATGGATTTAATGTTAGAGCGGCTTGTCAGAAGCAAAGCGGCGAATTAATGCGTGATAAACTAAAAACATGCAAAGACGGCTGTAAGAAGCCAATCCTGCTCTTCTGTGAGAGGTCATGGGCTGCCTCATTTAAACTAAGCCAGTCTTGTCGGGGAAAAAAAAAGAGAAAGATCAAAAGAAAAAAGAAAAAAAAAAGAAAAAAAGAAACCAGCCAGGCGGAGTCGCTGGCGAGAGAGCTGGAGCTCGCTGTTCCGGGTGTAGGTTTCATTTCTTTTAGGGCACCTGTGCGTGCGAGCTGGGGGATCGGGAGCTGGAGCTCTCTGTTCCGGGGTGCTGTGTCTTTTTTGTGAGGTGCGCGCTGGGCGCGCAAAGGAGAATCGTGGGTGTGCGTCACAGCTGCGTGGAAGAAGAGCTCCTGCGACCGAGAAGGAGCTGTTGGGAGAGGTGCGCCGCTGGGCGCGCAAAGGAGAATCCTTTGGAGGATCGGAGGCTGGAGCTCTCCGGTTTTTCGTGGTGTTGTTTTGTTGAAAGGTGCGCACCTGTGTGCACGAGGGAGCGGGGGAGCTCTCTCGGGGTTTTTGAAGGAGCTGTTGGGAGAGGTGCGCCTGCGAGCAAGCGAGCTGGAGCTCGCTGTTCCGGGTGTAGGTTTCTTTTCTTTTAGGGCACCTGTGCGTGCGAGCTGGGGGATCGGGAGCTGGAGCTCTCTGTTCCGGGGTGTTGTGTCTTTTTTGTGAGGTGCGCGCTGGGCGCGCGAAGGAGAATCGTGGGTGTGCGTCGCGGCTGCGTGGGAGAAGAGCTCCTGCGAGCGAGAAGGAGCTCTTGGGAGAGGTGCACCGCTGGGCGCGCAAAGGAGAATCCTCTGGAGGATCGGAAGCTAGAGCTCTCCGGTTTTTCGTGGTGTTGTTTTGTTGAAAGGTGCGCACCTGTGTGCACGAGGGAGAGTTGGGTGTGTGTGCGCCGCGAGTGTGCGCGAGGGAGAATCGGGTGTGTGTGCGCCGCGAGTGTGCGAGCGAGGGGCTCCTGCGAGAGAGGAGCTGAAGATTCGGAGGCTGGGAGCTCGAGGGTGGTCCACGAGGGGCTGCGCGCGATCGGCGTGTGTGAGGAGAGCTCGCGCGAGGTGCGACCTGGTCGGATCCGGAGGAGAGCGCGCTGGAGTGCGCGAAGGCGCCACGAGGGGATGCTGTTTTCTTTTGGGAGATTCTGTTCTGGTGGTGCGCATCTGTGCGCGCAATCGGTGAAGGGAGAGTTGGCGAGCTGGAAGTCGGCGTTGGATACTACGGAGAGTGCGCACCTGCGTGCGCGAGGTGTGAGGTGCGGTTTTCATTTTTTCATTTTAATTATTTTCTTTGTGTGTGCGAGGCTGTCTGTGAGGAGCTGTTCCGGAAGCGCGCCTTGTGCGGCAAGGGCGGAGCTGAGGAGTGCGCGGCAGTTGGCGAGAGAGGGTGAGAATGCGGAATGAGTGCCGGCGTTTGTAAACGCCTCTGACCACAGGCGTTGTGTTGAAGTGTGAGTCTGGTGTGAATTGCCGGAGGTTGCCACCCGGCTTGTCGCGGAGCTGCGTGCGAGGACTGTAGAGCTGGAGGCGCTTGTGCGAGAGATCAAGAGCCTGCGCGCGCAGTGCGATCCGGAGAGAAGGTGCTGGAGAGCTGCGAGGAGCAAGGTGTAAAATTCTGGTGGCCGAATCTCATGCGGAAGCGCTGGTAAATTTTTGCCAGAATTAAGTATTTGGCCACTAGTTCCATCATAGCTGAACCGGTCCACAGCCCATTGATTCTATTTTGTATGCATAAGTTGTCTTTGGGATCATGATGATGTGTTGAGATCGTTGGTGCATGGAAATTGCGTGTGATGGTGGATTCTATGTCCTCGGCCTGCTGATTTGAGTTCTAAGTGGTCTATTCAAGTTGGAATTGAGTTGCTGATCATTGTGAAAGGAAATTTTTTTGGATTTGGAGTCCCGAATCAAAAGTTAAGTGCTGCTGAAGTTGCTGCCACAAAACAGGATCTGGATCAGGCCTGATCAGCCGACCTAAACTCGAAAAATAAAATAAAATAATAAAATAAAAATAAAACAGCCCAAAAAAATAAATAATAAATAATAAATAATAATAATAATAATAATAATACTAAATATCACATAACAAATAATTAAATAACTACTTAGACCTATGTAGATTTATCCGGAGTTAAGTATCTCATTACAAGGGAAGGTTAATCGAGTTAACTTCACTGGGCTAAGATAATAGTATTATTAAATTCTAAATATATAAATAGACATGCCAAAGATCCGAGTCCAGTAAAAGTAGAAGGTATAGTTAAGCATAAGGAATGGTTTACGTGGGTAACAATAGGACCTTGTAGGTTTAAAAATTGATTCTCTTAGGGGGTCTATTTTTGGGCTTACATTTGTGACTTAAAGTGGCTAGACCCCCACTGTCCGGAATTTATAGTGACCGAACACCACTCTCCGTACTCCGCTAACCGGTGTTTGATTGCTGCTGCTAGACCCACACTCTCACAACATCCGGATGGCCATCCGGACGCGGTCACGCAGAGATAAGTCTAGACAACAACAACATTCCGGCTGACGCTGTTGTGATTCTACCAAGTGAGTATTACGGTTTGCAACGAGGACTCCTTCTAGACATACACATCAAGCTTTTTCCTATCGTAGGAGTAGATTCCGGCCTCAATTGGAATCCGGGTTCACACGGATCTTCCGTGCCCTAGAGACTACCAGGAACACCTCTGCAATATGTCTCTTCCCCTCCTGGCTTCTTCCGGACCCTAGAGACTACCAGACACACCTTTGCAATACACCTCCAGTTCTTCCGGGCGCTCTCTTAATGCAAGTCCCAACCGGTTACCTCAAGTTACAAACACAACAACGCTCACTATGGCAGAACCTATCCACAACAACACAAACCGCAATGGATCCGTTCCTCACAAAACGCTCAACACTAGGATATAGAGAAATATATTCAGAGGCTAAGACGTCTTTAGCAAGAGGAAACAAGATGATGAGCCTCCCAAGACTCATCCTTTAAGTACTAACTAAGTTCCTAACCTCAACTTCATCTTATCTGCAAGGAATCCGGGAAATCTTATCCTAAAAGATCTTATCCCTGAAGATCCGGATTTCAGATCTCAGATCCGAAATTAATGGATCAGAGATCCGGATTCCGGCTTCCGGTTTCCGTCTTCCGGTTTCCAATTTCCGGAATCCGGAAATCCCTGAAATCCGGAAATTCCCTGAAATCCAGAAATCCCTTCGGGATGCAAAATTTCCTTAGTCTCCTTTGTTAGTAGCCGGGTGCAATTCTGAGCCCCATCGTTAATCGCTACTAATTCAAAAGGGACTAGGGATTTTCTAATACTATTCCTAACTATGGTGTTCTCTTATTCTTCCGCCTAAATGATTCCTCTATCTCCTTCCCGGGGTCTGTCTTCTCAGAAGTTTCCTTCGCCTGCTGAGTTCCGGATCCGGAAATCGCTACTGGAGATTTTTCTGTTGCTGGTCTTGCTGCCGACCTCCCTGCGACCTCCCTGCCGTCCAGATCTGCTTTCCTATGAGGTTCTGGAAGCTTCATGTTGGGCTGGCACCTTACTCGATACACTGTCTCGAGGCTGGGAAAGTCGACCTCCGGAGGATAGTTGATAGCGGTGTAGATGAGTGCCGGAACACCGAAGGGGTTTCCTGCATGAGGATCTCCTCTTACAGTTGTCCTGACGAACAAACGTAAGCCGAATGAGGTCCGTTTTATGATGACAGTTCCGGAATCCGGATCACCCCTATAATAGTTTGGATTTCTCTGGACGTCTGCACTAATACTGAGTTCTCTAATAGCATTGTTTAAAGATTCCGGTTGGACCTAGATTCCTTATTTCCTACTTCTACCTATTTACGTCCTACTATAATATTCGATTTACTAATCTTTTATTAAATTTTACATCTAGCAGGATTTTAAGGCTATAACCGGACTATGTGGGAACGGATTCCCACACCAAGCATTCCTACGTGTGCAAATCCATGAAGTCATCATACACTGCAAAAGTGAAGAAAATGATAGCTTAATAATTCCTTCGGACATAAGATCGGAATCTAGAGACCAGGTGCGCACCCAATCTCTCTCGGACTTGCTTAATAGAGTAGTGTGAACACAATGCAATACCTCGTTAGCGTTGGCCCGGATCTTTTTCTAGCTATGTCCGGATGGTAGAAACTTGAGGGTGTCCATCCGCCCTGGCATAGTCGACCACATCTGATGAGGCATCTGCTGAGCGTTCTCATTGATGATTGTTGTAATTGAACCTATAGCCTACACAGTACTAAGGCAGGGATGTTTGACGCTTTTGTTCCCGTGTGTTGATGAGATAATGCCCAGTTATAGTGGTCAATATATTCGTGAAATGTCGACTTTACAATACCATGAATCTTGTACCATGCCGTTGCGCAAACATCGTGACCAAACAATATGACATACTGTCTTTTCCAAGTGTGGTCCAAGTAACAGAGTTGACCTCCAACAGATCTAGCATCATCTTGTCGATCGTCGTAACTCTTCAACCAGAACTTCTGCCTGATTAGGAGGGTATCCTTAGGACGGATTAGGCGGACGCATTGAGTTGGGCAACATGACTCCGAAGTGACCGCTTGAATTGCTTCCGGCATAGTCTTCTTAGAGTACGCGGCGAGCTTCTCGTCAATTTGCTTCCGGCGACGGATAAACCGGTACGGTGCTTTGAGACAACCACCCACGTGCGCATTTGGATCCGCTAGTTCAGGAAGTCGAATGAAGTGATCGAGTGTCTCGCTTAGACCGCGCCCACCTTCGAATCTGCACTCCGGAATTGGCCAACTCTGATGACTCATGATGCCACCACGATCTCCAATGAAAACGTCCAACATTGTAACGCCAACGTTCCCCTCTCCCAGGGAAATATTCTGGAATGGCTCAGTAGCTACGGAGCAGTTGACCCTGCTAGTGGCTGCTAGAATACCGTTGTTGTTATAGCGGTTTAACACCTTACCCACCCACTTGATTTGAGGTGAAAAAGGAAGAGGGATTTGGGATTCAGAAGAAGGATCACCGTGTAGATCAACATGAACATTCTCCGATGGAAGGACTAAGCACTATGCCATCGAAAGGACTATCCTACCAACAGAATCAGCCAAGACGGAGATGCCGTCATGTTGGGGGTGCATGAGAAGATAACGGGCCTCTAGGATGATCTCAAACATGCTAATTAGCGTCAAAACTGGCCAGGTGAAGATGATGTTGACACCAAGCCAGTGACCGGTCGGAACAACCTCAATGACAACACCATGTCCAACCACACCATGACGGGGATAGACAAGGGATAGTGCCTTGTCCGGGAAGAAATTGGAGCGTGGCCCTGGGGAAGATTCGTGAAATCAACGGGGGACGTAGGTGAAGTAGTCATCGATCACGGTCTGATCGAACAAACAATTCCGCACGATTTGATTATCCTTGCACAATGACAAGAGTAAGAGGTGAAGAAAATGTGAGTAAATCAACGCTGAGAGACAAGGAGCACAGCCGGTGAATACAGGAAGATCGGGAGAGCACCAGTCCCCTACTAGGAGATGGAGAGCGCACATGATTATCACCGGCAGATGTAAGCACACCAGATTACCACTAGGAGATCAAAAGCCCACGCGATCCGTGAGTCGCGATCGCCAGTGCACTCAATCACCACTGGGAGATCGGGAAGGCACCTCATCTCGCAAAGGTGATCAGGAGCGCACTCGATCGCGCACACGAGAACGAGAGCGCATCCGATCCCTCAAAGGTGATCGGGAGCGCACCCGATCCCTCAAAGAAGATCAGGAGCGCACCCAATCCCCCACAAGAGATTGGAGGCGCATCCGATCCCCCACACGAGATCAGGAGCGTTGTGACCCAAATAAACCGCCCCCTAACGGGTGGCTTATCTTGAACACAAGATCCTAAATGTGGGATACAGCCCCTCGTGCAACCATCCTTCAACCAGTCACACAAGCATGGTGACCCAAAGTGTGGTCACTTGAGGAGGTTCATTAATGATTAGTGTTGTGATGGTTGAATTCAGCCTCAAATTGAACCCAACCTTCTAACAAGCATAAGTTCCACCTTACGGCTCCGTTTTCAAAGTTTTAAAGCTTGAATAGGTTCAGTTCAACCTTCTGAACTTGATTAGAACCTCAGCAACCAATTCTAGACCTAAGTGCGACCCTAACAGCAGCGGCCAGCAAACAAGCTTCTTCTATTCATACCCAAAGTTTAACTCTTCATTATCTTCGTGGTTATGACTCTGTTTTCGATGTTTGTTTCTCGTATTCTTAATAGTCTTCTTGCTTGACGATGGCAGCCTTCAATTAACCATTCGACTCAATCCTGAATTCACAGCCAACGACCAGCAGTGCACACTTAACATATATGTTTCTTCAAGATCGTGCACCACACATTCACGTACATACCACATGCATTCACACAAGCAATCCCATTCTAACCTTACCATGCATGAGCCTCGAGATGCGTTTACTAACTAATGACGATTAAACCGATTGTTTGGTTGAATTTGTAGCAAACCCTAATCCTAGTAAAAAATTGGCAACGCTTCCGCGTGTTTTTTTTGTAACCAGAATATTAGGGTTCCCTTCATACACAAGGAATTGATTACTAGACTGAGGAAGAGGGGTGGCTCCCTGATTCAATTTGGTTCACCCTCCGTCCTTGGTCTCCGGTTCGTCTTCTAGCTTCAGCTCCAGCTCTTCCTCTCATGGTTCAGCTCTAGCTCTCGCTCTTCCTTTTGTGGTTCAGCTCCAACTCTCGCTCTTCCACTTGTGATCTTCGTCCTCTTGATTTGGCCCTCTTGAACTTCACCTCCAGCTCGTATGATCTTGCTCGTGATTCGGTCCTCTCTCTTGCGATCTTCGTCCTCTTGATTCAGCCTTCTTCCTGCGATCTTCGTCCTCTTGTTCTTCAGCTCTCGCTCTTGATTCGGCTCTCGCTCGTGATCCAGCTCTCGTTCTTGATTCGGCTCTCGCTCGTGATTCGGTCCCCTCGTTCCTCAGCTCTCGCTCTTGATTTAGCTCTCGCTCCTGTAACCTTATTCCCTTGTTGTCGTGCCCGGAGCTTCCGGCTCTCTCTAAGAAAAATTAGTCTCTCTCCATGTTCTCTCTCTCTCCACATTCCTTGCCCACTACCCGAATGAGCTTCTCCACGGGGTAACCGTCCAAGCCTTTGTTCTCCTTACGTTCCCAAGGATGTTCCCCGCCGCCTTTGCCTTCTTCCATTAATGACTTCCTTCTTAAAATTCCTATTAACCCTATGACTACATATCTCCGTGCCCCCCTTGCATTTAACAAAAGTGGGTGTCCCACTAACCAAGGAATATCTAAAGCTCCTACTTTAACTTCATGCCGCATGGGGTACTCATGATCTCCAATAAGTGCGCTATGAAGCTAATTCCAAGGATGCTAAATCTAATTTGATCTACCTAAATTGAATTCCCCTTGCTTGGAATAATTCCTACTTTTACTTAGTGATTGGTGAGGAGTTTGCCCAAGCCTTTTGGACCTTTCTAACTACTTTTTTAAGGGCTTTCTAAGCCTCCACATTTTTCCTTCTCCTCACCATCATTCTTCTTCTTTTCCTAATTTTTTTCCGTGATTTCCTCACCGTGGCCAACTGCGGTCCCCAATAAGATAGGAGGTAAATTCGCCTCCACCACTTCTATTCCTACTTCTTTTCTATTGTTTTCTTTTCTTTTTTCCTTTTCTATTTTTTTTTCTTTATTTTTCCCTTTCTATTTATTTTTTGATTAACTTCATAAAATTTGTGGTTGCCAATAAATGACTCCTATTTTAAGGAATTAGCGCATGGAAAGGCTATTTAGCGATTTTGATCAAATACCATGGACTAACCAATGGGATAACTCATTTCCACTACTTGTTAACCTTGATGGACACGTTGCGCGGTCCATTCGTCACCGTGAGCCGTTTTTGCGGCTCACAGATGGCGGCCATTTGGGACAACTCGAAGAGGCAGAGAACCCAACTCTTGCTCATGGGCACACGGTCAAGTCCTATCTTTTCGCGTTCAAATGGCCGATGGTTGTAACCAAAATTTGGAGGTCCAATAGTGAAGGTTGTGAGCAAATCACACCTTGTACTCTTTGCATCGGTGGCCCGATGTTCGCGTGGGGAAATCCTCACCGTTAAGAGTTTGGAGTTGAACGGAGTTGTTGGAGAAGACCTCCTTCACGAGATATGGACCTAACCACAAGGCATCGAACTTGCCAGGGAAATCCAATCTCCTCGCATCTTGGAGGAGCACTAGCATGCCCGATTGTAGTGACCGGACCTTGTTTTGTTTGTCGAAGGCGATCTTCCTTCGACGTTGGATGGCTTCTATGTGTTGGGCACTCCATCGGCGCATCTCATCGAGCTCCTCCAACCGTTCTAACCGATCGGCTAAGGACGTGGCCATGGACCATCGTTCGGTCACGGCCACTCGCAAGGAGGAGATCTCGAATTCTATTGGCGAAATGGTTTCACTGCCATACACCAATGAGAAGGGAGTAGCATGGGTGGTTACCTTGAAGGTGGTTCGGTAAGCCCATAATGCGGCGGGGAGTTTCGTGTCCCAATCCCTCTTGGAATTGGTGACCGTCTTCCTCAAGATGTTTACGAGGGTTTGGTTGACTCGTTTGGTGTGCCCATTGGTTTGAGGGTGATAAGGAGTGGTCTTACGATGGTTGATCTTGAACCGGTTGGTCATGGCTTAGATCATCTTGTTCAAAAAATGTTTCCCCCTATCACTAATGAGGATTTTGGGACAACCAAACCGGGTAATGATTTGTTCGAACAAAAACCTAGCCGCATGAGTAGCATCATCGGTTTTCACGGCTCGAGCCTCGGCCCACTTGGTGAGATATTCGGTTGCCACCACAATGTGCTTCATTCCACTAGAAGAGCTAGGGTGCACCTCCCCCACGTAGTCAACACCCCACTTCTCGAATGGGACCAAGGGCAAGGATACGCGTAGTGGCATGCTCATTCGAAGGTTATTTCGGGCATACCGTTGACAAGCGTCGCATCGCTTGGTGTACTCTTGGGCGTCTTGGAACAGTGTGGGCGAATAGTAACCCGCGCGAAGGATTTTTTGGGCCGTCAAGGTCCTAGAGAAGTGCCCTCCAGGCGCGTTGTCGTGGCAAGCCGAGAGGATCGTGGGGATTTCCACGGACGTCACACATCGACGTAGCATGCCGTCAACCCTACAACGGTACAATTTGCCTCCCACTATGGTAAAGTGGCGACTATGAAGGCGAACCTTCCTACGCTCGTTTTTGGACAATGAGTCCGGTAGAAGGTGGGTGGTAAGGAATTCGGCCACCAAATTGTACCATGAGGGAATATAGGATACTTTAAACAAGTCCTCATCTATCAAGGCCTCATCAATGGGGACTACACCGGTTTCTTCTGAGAGGCGGGAGAGGTGATCCGCTTGGAGGTGCATCCTCCCCGGGCGGTATTCGACCGTGTAGTCAAACTCCTCCACAAGTAAGACCCACTTTGCTAAACGACCACTCAAGTCCGCCTTGTTGACAAGGTACTTGATGGCCATGTGATCCACATAGAACACTACGGGGTTGAGTAACAAGTAGTGGCGGAATTTTTTGACTGAAAAGACCATTGCCAAGCACTCACGTTCGGTGGTGGTATAGTTCTTCTCGACGGGGTTTAATTGCCTTCGTGTGAAGGCAATGGAGTGGTCCTTGCCATTAAGGCCCACCGGTTGGCACAAGGTACTTCCTACAGCCACCGCCGAGGCATCGCAGAAGCCGTGGAAAGGCAACTCCCAAGTCGGGGGCCTCAAAACCGGGTAGGTGGTTATTCTTTCTTCAAAACTTCAAAGGCTTCCTGGCAACTTGGGGTCCATTCAAACCTCACGCTCTTTTGGATGAGCTTAGTGATGGGCATGGCCTTCGTGGCATAGTCATGGATAACCTCCCTATACCACCCTATGTGTCCTAGGGTTTTTTGTATCTCCTTGACATTCGTGGGGGGTTTAACTCCACGATAACCTTCACCTTATCGAGATCCGGCTCTCGACCATCCTTGGAGACCACGAATCCTAACAAGACTCTGTTTTCTACGGCGAGGAAGATTTTCTCGGGATTGAGAGCGATACCGGTGCGCCTACACTATTCGCAACTTTGCCTTACACACGTGAAGTGGTTGTGCTAAAATCATCAATGAATACCGTCATTGATTTATGCAAGAGGTCTGAGAAGGCATAGGTCATGGCCCTCTGAAATGCGGAAGGGGCATTACAAAGCCCAAAAGGCATGACCAAATAAATGAATGTGCCCCACGGGGTAGTGAAGGCAGTCTTGTGATAGTCCTCGGGGGCAATGGAGATTTGATTGTATCCCGAGTAGCCATCCATAAACGTGTAAAGCTCATGACCACCTAACTCCTCTAAGATGGTGTTGATAAATGGCAAGGAGAAGTGGTCTTTTTGGGTGTGGTGGTTGAGTTTCCTATAGTCAATGCACATCCGTAGCTTCCCATTCTTCTTTTTAAACCAACACCATAGGGGAGAATCGGATATCTCCACGGGTTTAATGAACCCTGCTTGGAGTAGCTTCTCCAGCTCTGCCTTGACAATGAGCTGTAGGTTAGGATTCATATGCCGCTCTTTTTGTCTAATGGGAGTAGTGCCCGGGAGAAGGGGAATGTGATGTTGTGTCACCGCCAGGGGAATGCCCTTGAGGTCTTTGTATGACCATGCAAAAATGTCCCGAAACTCGACCACTAGCGACTTGTATTCTACCATCTCCTCTTCGGTCAATCTAATGCCCACCTTTATACTACGGACTTCTTCATCTTCATGTAAGACCACCATCAATTTCCAATCATCGTGATGTACGTGTGGTTGTTGAGTAGGTCCCCTATACCAATCATTCGGAACTTGGGGGTATGTTGCCCCCAAACCACTAGCTAGAATATTGGTGGATGTCCTCCTAAAATGGAGAGATCGATTGACAGGGCCCTCATCGATTGAAACCTCGAACTCCGTCCCTTGCGTGCCATCGACATCCATGCCGAACACTGCTGCGGGTTCTAGGTCATCCAGGAGGAGAACCAGGCCCACATCCATCTCAATTTCCACGTCAATCAACTCACTATCCACAAAATGCACGGACATCGCTTCATCCGCGCTTGAGGTGGGGTGCTCTCTCAACCATTCTACAAATTCACCGCTAAAACCCACTCATAAAGGCCCGGTCCCATGCTCTTGAATGGCATCACGTGGGCCTTGGAGGGTTGGGCTCGATCCACCGCCTTGTGGGGCGCAAACCTCACCATTTTGGGAGGCTCCTTTGTTAGAACTTCTTGTGATTCATCCCCCGACAAGCCCATGCAACCATGGCATAATCATAGCCTACTTGGTTGGATATGGACCATAGTAGGGTTCTCCGGTGGACCATAGGTGATGTTTGGTTTCGGTCCTCTCCATTCTACCGTGGCATTGGCAATTCGCAACCAAGGTCTACCTAGTAGCAAGGGGTATGCCTTCTTGTTGGAGTGCATTCGGATGACTTCTAAGGTGAGGGAATACTCTACCCCCTTCGTGGTAACTTTACAACCACTAATTTGGCCTAACGGGGCCTCCAAGCTATGATTAGCCATGTTGATGACGTATGGTGAAGGTTCTGTGATGTCAAGGCCTAGCTTCTCCATGGTTGAGAGGGGCATAATGTTTAAACCACTACCACCGTCCACTAGTACATTGGGTACCACCTTGTCCACGATTGAGACCTCGATTTGAACCGCCTTGACCTCGATGTTGGGGTGTGCGGATTGAACACGAGCCGCCAACCTAACCCTTGCCTTAGGCCTTCGCTTCAGTGGGGTGCCCGACCTAAAGACCTTCCTCATGGGTGGTGATACCTCTAGTAGTTGGGCTATGGTGATGTCCGCCTTGAGGCGACTCAAATCCGCCCATAATTCGTAAGGCCCTTCTCCCACGTGTTCCTCGACACGTGGGAACGTCGTTACCTCGGGACTAGAGGCCGGTGGACCTTCCCATGGTTCTTGGGAGGTGGACAATGGTGTTTGAGACCTAGGTGTCCCATGAGAGGACCTTAAGTTGGCTCGTTTAGTGCCCTCCACCGCCTCCTTGGTGGCATCGTTTAGGTCAGAGAAGTGCGGTGAATCCTCCTCTGAGGTCTCAATTTCCTCTGGTATGGGTATAGGGGGACTCGAGTACCTAGGCTCCTGCCGGTTAGACCAAGTTTGGATTGCCAATGCGGGTAGCTCACAAGTTTTTGTCTCCTTGATTTTGCTAACCTCGTGGAAAACTACATTGAGTTCAGTGAGGGAAGCGCTGTGTGTGGACACGATGTCACTTGACATGGTGGCATAGCAAACATCTTGTGGGCCTTGGTTTTGTTGGCCCCCGTGGTTTTGCCCTTGGTTAATAGGGATGTAACCATCCTTGGTATTAACTTCCATTGGAGGAGTTTGGTTCTGGTGATTGTTGTTGTAGTCGTAATTGAGTATACCATAGGCCCAAAGCATGTCTACCGGACTCTATGGGTGGAGGTGTGGGGTTAGGGGCTTGGTTTTTAATTAACAAGGCCATTTGATCTTGCTTGGCCTTGATTTGTTGAGCTAATTGGTCCAAGAAGCCTTGTTGGCCTTGAAGGATTTCGTTCTTAATCTCCTCTTTCCATGTGCCCCGCTCTTCGTGATAGGTGAGCTCGGGAGAGCTACTGGTGGCCTAACGTTCAAGGGTGGAGCATAGTAGCTCCACATAGGAACTTGTGCACCCGTGGCTCCTGCGTTAGGTTCTAGGGCTGGTCCTTTGCCTTTAGCATGAATCGGTATGAAACTAGGGATGTGGTGCTCTTCCTTCCTCCACATTGGCTCTTGGTCTTGATCAACTTGCTCTATTAGCCTAGCTTGGGCCTTGGCAGCGTCTAACGATGTGGGGCGGACCTTCAAAATTTCCCTAATGGTTCCCTCATTGTTGAACCCTTGGATAAAGAATTGGGTTAAGGTGTCATTGGTGAGGAGGTTACCCACGAATCTTGTAACCACTAGCTCGAATCTTCTAATGTAGGTCGTGATTTCCTCCCCTGGGCCTTGGCGTAGCACAGCTAGGGCTGTGAGGGCGTTACTTTGACCTACTTCGGGTCTAAAGTGCTCCAAGAAGGCCCTCATGAGGCTATCCCAATCCTCAAAGGTGTCGGGAGGTGATTCCTATACCACTCGTAAGCAGCATCCTTCAAGATACATGAGAACCACACTAGAAAATAACCGGTATTGGTGATGAGGTAAGTCGTGAGGAGCTCTAGAAAACGTTCCACGTGCGCGGAGGGGTCTTCATCCTTGGTTCTTCTAAATGTAGGCAAGTTGGGTGGCATGGGCGCCACTTGCAAGCCCTCGGGTACTACAATTGGTAAACCTCTTGGCTGGACCAAGGGATTAATGGGAAGCCGGACCGGGGGTGGTCCTCCAGAGGCCATGGTAGGAGCTGAGGTGGTGCCTCGTGGACTAGTGGTGTTGGTGGTGTTCACCGGATTGAATGAAGTTGAAGGAAAAGATGGGGGGAAAGGAAGGGAAGGAGCTGAGAGAGCCTCTAGCTGTACCTCTAAGAATCCTTTCGCCGTGTCCTCGGTGAGTTCCCTAGACCGACTCCTTCATTCACTCGCCGGTTCCCACGGTGGTGTGAGGGAAGGTCTTCGGGATCTTGTGGCACGGGACATCTACTCTATGGTCCAAAAGTAAGGTCTTGTCGTTCATAGATGGTAGTCATGTCCCCCCAAAAGGTTCCCCGTCCGAGGTTTTAAGGTCGTGGGTGGATCTGCACGAAGCAAGGCCTATCTCGAACAATGAGTGGGTGTTTTCAACACTCCTACTCCCATTACTATCACGAGGATGGATTGACTCAAGACCAAGACCAGAGTTTCAGTTGTGGAGTTTTAGCTCGATGAAGCCGCCGAAGAATCCTACTAAGGACTACCTTTCAAGGGAAACGACAAAAGGCTAACCAAATTGAGAAATGTTTCCACAAGCATTACCCTGTTGGAAAGTTGTGCCCTAATTGGCGCCACACGGTACAGATCCTTACTGTGGGGCTGACCTAGACCTTAATTTGATAAACGGTGGGGTTCCTCGATATCCTTGGTATCCTCTTTCCACCTTTTACCACTTTGAGCTAGGCATTACCCACTAGGAGGAAAACGACACAATCACGGGACGACATACAACAATGTGTGTGAACCATGTTATCACCGTGAAAGGAACATACCTTGATGCATCTCCAGCCACCCTGTCATCATTAGTTGAAAACGACCGTGGACCTATTCGCACTCTAACGATTCTAAGGCCAACCAACTGGGGACATGCAATGTTTTAGAGGGGGGGAACTTACTGTGAGCCAAATAAACCGCCCCCTAACGGGTGGCTTATCTTGAACACAAGACCCTAATGCAGGATACAACCCCTTATGCAAACATCATTCAACCATCCATACAAGCAGGATGACCTAGATTGTGGTCACTTAAAACATTCATTGCTGATTAGTGCTCTGATGATTGAATTCAACCTTAAAGTGAACCCATCCTTCAACCAAGCATAAGTTTCACCTTGGGGCCCTATTTTCAACATTTTAAAGCTTAGGTGACTTCAGCTCAGTCTTATGAACTTGATTAGACCCTCAGCAATCAATTCCAGACCTAGGTGCGACCTGACAACAGCGGACAGCGGACAGGCTCTTTTTTTAGATCCAGAATTTATCTTTTCATTATCTTCGTGGTTATGACTTCGTTTTCCATGTTTGGTTTTTTGACTCTTATTATTTTTTTTTTGGTGCTTAACACAATGGTAGCATTCAATTGACCCTTCGACTTAATCTTGGACTCACAGCCAACGACCAACAGTACGACAATCAACTCATACGTTTCTTCAAGACCATGCACCATACATCACGTGCACATCATGCACCTTCACACAGGAATCCTTTTCAACACCCTACCATACATGTACCTCCACAACAGCCAACAGCAAGCAGACCAAAACTTCGAGCAAAGATTCCCTTCGTCATAACTCTTTGAGTTGGAATCCAAATTGAACGATTTGACCACCCATATTGGCATAATTTTTGTGCTCTTGCCAATGAATTAATAAAATTTAGGTTAGGACCCCGGAGACCACCGAATTCAGACAGCCAGCCACGACAAAACCCAAGATCCACGGAAACTTTAGTTGATCATAACTCATTGAGTTTGACTCCGAATTGGGTGTTCTAAAGCTTATTCTTACTGAATTGTTATGTTCTTCATGATGAGACCTCCAAAACAAACCGCTGGACCAGAGTTACCCTACAATCAGCAGGCCAAGGCGACGGCAGACCACACCAACAAACAACTCACATACACCAACGACTTCACCATCATCACCATAAATTGAGGAAGATAAAATCAAATCAACGCATGAAAATAAGCAATGCTCGATAGTTCATGAATTGGTGCAATTGCAATAGTTCCAATTTGATAAAATACCCAACTCTGGCCAAAATTGAGCATTACTTCCGCACTTATTTCAACACCGGAATTTGCAACAACCTAGGATCTTACATCACAACGTTCATCAAAAGCATGGAATTTTGGAAGAATGAGGACTCCCCGGTTGCCTCTTGCCGAGGCACCCTCGCAGCCGCTGCGCCGGAGCTACTCTCCGTCTCGCGATCTGCAACTGATCTCGCGATCTCGCGATCGGCGCTCCAGCTCCTCCTCCGGATCTGGTGCTCTGCTTGTTCCTCGTCCGCCCTTCCTCGCAGCAGCCCGGCGCTCTCCTCGCACAGCAGATCCGTACCCGATCGGAACCTAGCAGCCTTCCAGCACCAAATTCTAACAACAACAAGGAAGACCGTCGAGATCTTCAACAGCGCCTCCGCACTGGACTCCACGACCACAGGGTGACAACCTCCACGATCACCAGGATCACGTCCTCCAGCCGCACTCTCCAAGAGCCCACTTCCCACGATCCAGCACTCGCGGCTCCTTCGTCAACACAACAACCAACAGACTCTCCCGATTTCCAACAGAAACCCTCGGTCCCCACACTCAAGTGCCCCGCGATCTTTCAAACTCCTCAACAATCACTCTCGCTCACTGCTCGTGGCTTACGCTCCGCTTTCCCACACACTCTCACAGGCGGGCTCTTCACGTCCACTCGTCTCCCTCGAACACACACGTCCGCACTCGGTCCAGGCTGCGCTCGAAGAAGACAAATCGGCGCACTGCCCTCGCGTCACCTCTGCATCCACAGATCTCGTCACTGCTGCAGTTAAAACCGCACGAGAAAAGTACCCACGAACCCACAATCTCGCGTTCCGCTCCTGGCCGCCTCTTCACACCGCGCGTGCCTCCAGACCGCGCTCTACCTGTCGCTCTCCTCTCTCGCTCGCCGAACTCAATCACCTACCACTCTCGACCCTACGTCTACACACCTCAGACCCTTCCAGACACTCTCACGTTCCAGATTCACACGAACAGCCTCCCTTCTCTCCTCAGACGCGAGACCCAACGACCCCCCAAAAAACGAGAGAGAGAGGAAAAACTCCATGTCCGCAGTCAACCCAGCACCCTCCAGCCCCAACGGCAGCCGCGCACGCAACTCACGCTGGAAGTCCAGCGTTTCTTCAGCAGATTTCAGGGAATATTCCCCGGGAAAACCCAAAATTCCCCCGAGCTGGCTCGGGGGAAGGAAGAAGACAAAAATAAAAAAAGGTTTTTTAAAGGTAACTTCGGCATGCCATTAAGGGCAGCCCATGATCGCCATTAATTGATGCTAATTTCTTCCCTCGTCACCATCTAAACTTTCTAATTTCTTCCAAAGCCATGTGCCACTACTTCGTGCATGGTTTTTAAAAGGTTAACTACAAGAGTGGCCACATCATGGTTGCACTCCGAGTGTTGTTTACTTCTGGTTTTTTTTTGTTTATTTAATTACTTACCTCTTTGATTTTTGGTTTTGTTTTTCCCAAGGCTTCCTCCCATTGTGTTAAAAACACATGGGGTTTGAGGTGTCTCCCTTTTTTTTTTTCTTTTTTTTTTTCTTTTTTTTTTATTTTAATAAATTTTCAAAATTAAATTCCCAATTGGGAATGATGACCTCCTCTAAATTAGGAATTGGCAAATAAAAGGCCTTTTCAAGCCCTTTAACCACAATAGTTGGTTTAGTCTAACCATCTTACCCTAACTACCACTTCCTAATGTTAACTAGTTAATCTCAATGCCCAAATGACATCGTGAGCCGTTTTTGGGGCTCACACTTACCTTTTAGCAACTCCAGCCACTCCACATGTTAGCACGAGTTCTTTATATGCAATGTGTGGTTGGCCAGCCCTAGCGTTTCTAAGGCAAGTGTTCCACACGGCTCAAGTGGGGACTCAGGGTTTTCTTGTCCCTAGAATGGTCACCTCATCCAAGTAATCTTGTTTTAATACTCGCAGTCCTAAGAGAGGGTGTAGGGCACATACCGTATACCGCGCTCCTTCCCATCAGCACCCCTACGTCTTGGGTGCGTCCACGACTCCAACTCCCCTCCAAGGTAGCTCATTCACACATACATACCATTAACTTGCAACATTTGATTCAAACCATTAAATCCACACCAAGTTGTTCTTACCTTGGTGGTTAGTCAAGCGTGGGGGAAGGAAGGGGCGCCCTTGTCCCATACCCGGGCTCATGCACCCTTCCCCTTCAACCTAGGGGCTCACTGGAAATCCTTGTGGATTTCCGTGGGAGGGCCTCAACCTTTCACCCCTAGGCCCCTTGCTCAACTCAAGCCACAAGCCTAGAAGGGGATCCCTCCAACACAAGGTGTTTTGTGGTTGGAAGGTCCGGAAACCACACTCCCTTCTAGACCCCCACCTTTAAACACAACTTGGCATCCATGCATTCACAATACTTCCAAACATACACAAAGCATTCACGAATTAACAATCACTCAACCATACATGAGCAAGTTGGACACTTACCTCAAGCTACCCCATGCTGCTCCATACACCATAAGGCTATTTGCGTTTGTACCTATATCCAACGGTAGAATGATTAATCCAATCAAGCAATGAACACGCCTCTTCCCGGCAGACGCACCAAAATGTGAGCCAAATAAACCGCCCCCTAACGGGTGGCTTATCTTGAACACAAGATCCTAAATGTGGGATACAGCCCCTTGTGCAACCATCCTTCAACCATTCACACAAGCATGGTGACCCAAAGTGTGGTCACTTGAGGAGGTTCGTTAATGATTAGTGTTGTGATGGCTGAATTCAGCCTTAAATTAAACCCAACCTTTTAACAAGCATAAGTTCCACCTTACGGCTCCGTTTTCAAAGTTTTAAAGCTTGAATAGGTTCAGTTCAACCTTCTAAACTTGATTAGAACCTCAGCAACCAATTCTAGACCTAAGTGAGACCCTAACAGCAGCGGCCAGCAGACAGACTTCTTCTATATATACCCACTACAGTTTAACTCTTCATTATCTTCATGGTTATGACTCCGTTTTCGATGTTTGTTTCTCGTACTCTTAATAGTTATTCTTGCTTAACACGATGGAAGCCTTCAATTAACCATTCGACTCAATCCTGAACTCACAGCCAACGACCAGCAGTGCACACGGGGAAAGCTGTCGCATGAGCCTAGAGCAGAGAGCGGGGAGCGGGGAGCAGGGAAAAGAAGAGCAGGGAGCGTGGATTCATATTTTTTTAACCCGAAGAACTCTAATAGGTGGAAGTAAACACCAAATGGATAATAAAGGACCTATCACCGTGAAAGTGGGTTTAGGGTTTAGGGCGAGTTTTTTGAAAATAACAAAAGAATATTGCAAAAATAAAATGAAGTTACGGTGCAATTTCTAGTATATGAATGCATATTTCTGGCAGAATAAATAAATGCAATTAAACACATCGATAAAGTCAGAAATTCTAATTCCATCCTCTACCATCAATTCAGCTTAAAATTTACTAAATTTTGTTCTAATCATGTATCTATATAGTCTATACAATTAAATTATTTTAAATAGTACACTAAATGATGTCTGTTCACGGTTGATCTTAAATCATGCAAATTGTCAAAGTATATGCAAAAAAACTTATGTAGTACTCAATAAATTTGAACTATTGCAATTCCATTAAATAGAATGGAAGGATAACAACAAGAAACTGTAAAGATGAATAAAGATGCTTGAGCCAACGCCTCTGCAAATACTGGTAAGTGAAACGACTTCTCCGGAGTCAAAAACAAACGATCAGAAAGAATGCGTTGTCGATCTCTAGGTGTCCTCACAGGTGAGCTGTTGAGACAAAATTCACAAAACCAAATGAAGATCAGAAAAATATACAAAAGGTACATGAAAAATGGTTAGTCTAATAACAAAAATTCAAGATGCAAGACTTACGTACAGAATTGGATTCGTGGAACAAGATTGATCATAGGCTCGTCTTCCTCTATTAGCTCCTCATCATCATGAGTACTTGTCTGTCCTACATGAATGCGTTGCTTCTTCAAGCCGTCGCTTACCCTTTGGACAACAAGGGGCTGCAAAATAGAGTTAAAAGTCTCTCCATCATCCTCCAACGCCGCAACATGGCGACCTGCCTTACGACAAGCATGAATGGAGGCACCTGTAAATAAAAATGCCAGTTAGATGAATTAGAGAAAACATCCCAAATACACGTAAGAGTTTATATCAGAATAAGTAACGAAATGACAACATACCAGTTGAAGCAGTACAATCCAACACAATGTCTCCAATATGAGTACTCGCTTCAATAAGCATCTGAAGAAGAATGGGGTCCTTCTCCCGTGCTCCTCTCCATGGAATAGTGTCACGAATAAGTTGTGAGTCTTTTCTAACGAAATTGTGCAGCACATCATCAGCCACAATATTGATTCCAACAGCCTCCAACTCGTCAACTGGTTTCAAAGAAAACGAAGACAGTGCGGAGTTTGGGATATTTCGAACTAACAACTTGATGCAAAATCGAAGTGTCTGCAAAGAAAAAAACATTAAAAAACGAACTGACAAATAACAATTAATATCCAAATAGAAGGATTAGAAAGTCTATATAATTTAGGGTACTTACAGTTTTTGATGGATCCTTGGCACTTGTCAAACGCAACCGATTGACACCCATCCACTCCTTGAAAATCTTGAAATGATAAGCTCTCATAAAGCCCTTCGACTTGGAGTTCAGACTTTGATCATCAGCATGAAAGAGAAGTAAGCCGCCATCGTCATGTATGTGATTGTTGGCAAAGTCAAAAATCAAATCCACAAAGCTCTCATTCAAAACATTCCACATCGGAATAGACGTGGAAATATTTGGAACTGGCAAGTTCTCTGGAATATCCACAACCATCAAATCAACACCAGAAGTCTTCTCTGGACGACCTGAGAAATGTCGAGGACGATCAAGCTTGTGCTGGAATAAAAATAGTAATTAGATCGACTATCAATTAATGAATGGACAAAAATATAACAGAAATATTGAAAATAAAGTACCTTATCAACGAAGTCCTGCAAGTTCGTCCAGGCCGATGGAAAAGACTTGAACTTTGAAAGGTGTGCATCAATGGACAGCAGCGAGGCATTAATAATGCACTCATCGACAAATTGTGTATCTTGCACAATGTCTTTAAGTGCATGGGAAGTACCTTGAACCAACCGTGACATTGATAGGCCTGCAAATGTAGCATCTCGCTTCAAATGCAGACGAGATAAAGAATCTGAGGAGGTTGGACTCACACCAACAGTTGAGGGGCTATCTCCTAGAGTGCCAGACCTTGCTGAGCCAAGAGCTACCGCCTTTGCCTCTACCTCCTTTGCCTTCGCAGTAGCCAATTCGGCAGCCCTTTGAGCTTTCTCCACAGCCCGCCTTGCTTCTTTCTTTTTCCTTTGATCTTCTCTCTCAACCTCCTTGGTACGCTTAGAAAGGGCCTTCAACTGCTCTTTTCCACATAATGTACTCCCGCCAGCGGTGTCCATATCATCATCACTGAGGTCAACAGTGGCTTGAGTGGTGGCACCAACCACTTCAGATACCTCCGAATTGTCATGCGAAGCCTTTACCGCTTCCTCCTCAGATGGACAAAAAGGCTTCGTACAATCGAGATACCAACATCCATCTTTTAAATGCAAAGTAGACCATGATTGAAGCTGAGAAGGAGTGAACATACAATGCGATGAATTTTTATCAATCCATGTTTGAAGAAACAATGGAAGCTGATGTCTCTCGAGGGCACCCTTAACAAAGAGCTCTTTCATATAATACCTGTAAGTTGCAATAATACATTTAGATAAATAAATTAAAGGCAATGATTTGTAATTGAGATCACTAAAACAACTCACTCACCTCCAAGCAACTCGCTTCACAGCCAAGTCAATATTCTTGTGGTTCTTAAATTCCTTTGACCTTGAGAATGTGGTCTTGCTTCTTAAGAGTGTTGGAAAGGCATGCACCCACAGTTTAACCCTCGATGCTTCCACATACTCTTGTGGAGATCGAGGTCTCTCCGGTAGGTCCAGCTTCAGCGGCAGCTTGTCGGCTTTAAGTACACTCTCAAACTCCTCAGATACGGCGACTTCAAGCTACAACGACCGAATTTTGCAACATTAACTTACTCAACTGGGTTGAAAGCATTTTATAAACGAATTGATTCCAAAATATGATGAACTAAATTCACAGAACTAAATAAATTTGTTAAACAGAACTTACTCCGGCCCAAAATGATGCCTTGTTTAACCACGAGTCTAACTCCTTATCGCTGAATCCTTTCGGAGGAAAATGGAGAGCTTCCCTAGTGGCATTGCTTGAATTCCACCACTGAAGCCATCGAACTTTAAAATGGGGAGGGACATTGGAAGTTGCAATCAACTGTAACTTATCCAAAGTCATCTCTGGCTTTGAATTCGAACTCCAATGCTTTGTAATCTGAAATTACAAGGAGAGGAATTATTTTGAATATTCACTCTATGTAGGTGTATCACTTCAAATGATATATCAAATATACTCAAGAATCATTTTTACCTCTTCAAGGAACTGGTCACCAAGCTTTGGATTTGCAACGGCCGAATATTTGGACCACTGACCCTTGTACATCTGAATTTTTGTCTTTGCTGCAGCTCGCATTGAAGTGGTAATCTCAAAGTCAATCCGAAGTTCCACAGGAGTATTTTCGTGGTACACTCTGGCAGCCTCATCTGATGCATCAGCAATCTCTTGCTGAGGTCGAACAGCAATTGCTGAAGAGGTGAGAAATGGTATAACTCCATATCAAACATAATTAATAAGTAAGAGTATTAGAAATTACCAATGAATGCATACATTTACAACCAAAAATCTTGAAAGTGAAAATACTTACCCGAAAGAGTAGAGAGACAAAGACATCGACTGTTAATGGATACCATGACTTCCCTCTCCCAGGATTAGCCAAGCACTTGTGATAATCCTCTGCAGTCAACAAATCCTTGAATGATTCAAGTGGTTGACTTCCAATCGCCTTAATTCGATGGAGTATGTGCACGAAGTTGGTCTTGACGTGTGAGTTTTCTGTGGCTCTACACAAGGACAGTAGAATCAAAAACCAAACAATGAATCCAAGATGCAAGTATCGAATGAATATTGCAAGGACTTAGTGATGCTCACCTGTTAATATCGTGCATAGCATAAAGAGCCAATTCGACACTGCCTTTGATATCCAAACAAATGCAATCCACGGAGATGTGCCAATTAACATCAGCATTGTGCATTCTCTCAATATATCCCATCCATGCCTTGAACCGATGATTTCCATCACATATGAAGAGTTTACGATTCTTCAAGAAGCTCAACGGGGGAGTAGCCAATAGATTTGACTCAAAGCGATCATTGGTTGCGTTCCACAGGGGGCCCCATTTCTCTTTATCCTCCTCGGTGACAAAGGACTCCTCACTGAGGTCATTGGAAAGAGAAACGTAAAACACGGTAGATCCAGGACGATATCCATGAGTAAATTCAGCCTCCAACCGCTTAATATCAGACTCCAGTGTGGGTCGGACAAGTGGCATGTACACAAGCCTGCACAACGGCACATCAAAGCGAGAGGAAGCCTTGGGTGCAATGCGTAGGCTATCTATGGCAAAGATACAATTTACCCTTTGGTGTTGACGAAGCTCATCTTCGTTAAGATGTAGGTGACATTCCACCTCATCAGCCACCGAAACATCCGCGTCCGGATGTGAACTTGTGCCACCAGAGTATTCGGGTGATCGGGTAGACCGTTGAGATGATGACGGGTCCATGACCTGAATTTTGCGTCATATCAAAATTAGTTTCTACGCAACACAATTCGCCAAAGGTTGACAATATAATGAGACGAGTGCAATGAAAAATACCAAACAAGATTCAACCTCAATCTAAGAACTCTATCAGAAATATTCCAAAATTTCTCAAGCAATCCATACACAATACAAATGGGTATGCATGGGCTGCCAAAAAATAGCGTCGGCACCGACGCTACTCCAAGAGCGACCATATACTCTTTATTCATTTTTCAAGAACTCCCGCGCCGCCTCGAAGATTGGGCTTCCTTGGCACGGTGGAAGCCCCGGCATTAACACGGTTGCTAGCAGCGGCGGAAGCTCAGACTGATTCTCACTGCCCGCGACGACTACGGTCGCCACACTGGAACTAGCAGCCACCGCACATCGGAGAGGACGGCATCCCGCAGATGAATCAAAATGACTACGTCGGCACCGACGATCATGGTGGTGCTTCTTACAATCATATCAATTTAACAAAATATTCATACATTGAAAGCAGAATCAACATTTTGACGAAACATTAACGTGAACTTGGACCCTCTAAAGCACATTCAATAATCCGGAGTCATTCCTTGGGCATTTCATATCTGCTAAAGAAGATCGTCGGTACCGACGAGCCCATATGAGGCTGACTAATGATCATGAGAAAGAGAACATACTAACCAGGTGATCATACTTTGAAAGAGAACTACTCAATCAATAAATCGGCAAATGTATCTAATGCAAAATATCTATTGAGTTCCTCACTGAAATGAATCGGAAGTGCAGGTGCGTCGGTGCCGACGCAGCGATTTCTACTCAACTCAGATAACATCCATTAACTGTGAACTAAAGTCTTGAATTCAAATTCGTACATAGCGCAGCCAAATGGTGGAAAACATTCATCAGCGTCGGTACCGACGCTGGATCAAGAAATATAAATGAAACATTGCCAGCGCACGAGGTCGTGCGAGTCGACAAGTTATTTTGATTCACCGCAACACCAGGCTAACCCGCATCGGCCAATTTTCTAATAATTTAGTTCCTTCCTGGCGAGCCGAGTCGGGAGCTGGTGCACGTATTAGATGTAGAATTACTACGGTTATCCGAGTTGCAAGGTACCATCAACGCAACTAAGACTGATTTAGTGAGCCATTCGCAGTTCAGGTGTACATATGAGTTTATACATATACATGCACGGCTTTATCATTGAGAGTCGAGACAAGCATATGACTACTGTCAGGAACAACCATGTAGCATACGTTTGGTAGCAGAGCATCATGAGGTAGTCCCAGTTCAATCGATCGTTGATTCGGTGCTGATCACTGTCATGTGCTGTCAATCGATCGTTGCTTCGGTACTGATCGGTGCTGACCACTGTCATGTGATCCCCCACCACCCACTGTCATCGTAACTTAGGCCAACCCGATCCAACACACCTAATTCGAGGACTCATGTCCCACCACGTGGTACACTTAATCATGTTCCCTCGACTGTTAACTGTCCCGGATCTGCATGATAATCATGAGTAGCAATCCACCAACGACCACGTCACGATCGAGACTCATGCACCACTGGACCTTACGTTAGTGCATATACATCGCAATCGAGACTAATGCACCATTCACCAGCCACGTAAATTAATGAGCGATTACTCAATCTCGGTACTGAGAGTTCCAATCTCAACATTGACTGCTGCATGATAATCGTGTTGACTCCATAATAATCGTGTTGAGTACACCATCGTGTTGAGCACATGATCAACTTTGACTACATCATGTCAATCGACCAAAAGACAAAAAACACTCACTCTCCCGGTCAACCAGTTGTGCGCAACCAGTATTCGTGAAGTCGGCGGATCAAAACTCACTAATCAACACTCACGTATCAACACTCACGAATCTAAACTTCTACTGCGCACATTCAGTCGGTTATCAAGAATCCGACTTCACAAATCCACACTCCTGATTCTGAACTCCGACTGTGCACATTCAGTAGGCACACACGAATCCAACTTCACGAACACCGTCACTCACGAATCCGAACTCCAACTGTGGACATTCAGTCGACACTCTCGAATCCAACTTCACGAACAACGTCGCTCACAATTCCACACTCATCAGACTTCGGGATCGATCAACGTCGGCACCGACGCAGTCAAGAATTCAACCTTATCAACGACCCATTCACGCCAGGCGGCTCACAATTGATAGCACAAGCGATATTCAGTTATCAAATGAACATCGCCCGATCAAACCCTAACATCAGAATTGTGAAGCTTGAATATAACATGCTCTTCAATGTTTGTGAGATAATGTACCTTGCGGAAACCGCCGCTCCTGACTGCAAAGTCCTGGCGGTTGTCAATATGCGCTGCTTCCCAGTCGCCGCGTTTACTGTGACCACACTCCTGCATCCCCACCAATACAATCGTGCATTAGCCTCAATCTGTTGAGAATCACAGAGATCACAATTCATTTCTTCAGCATAGCAACCTGATCCACCTGACCATAAGACCACCTGATCCAAGAGCAGAAGAATAGATGGAGCTGCTTGCAACCTCTGGGATTTCCACGCTCGAAATCTGGGGTTCCGTCGCTCAAGTTGATAAGGGTTAGAGCATTTAGCCTGGCCAAGGGTTTCCGGCTCAAAAGGATGAAAGCATTTCAGTTCAGTTTTCGTACTATTTTCAGTAGGTACGAATGCAACAGATTTCGTTGGCCCTCAAGTACGGTTCATATTGGTTACTTGTCATTTTGAGGATTGCATGGCAAACTAAAATGCATCCTCATTGATCCGCATATATATCGAAGAGTGTTCTTTTAGATCTTGTATTATTACAAGACTATTCTTTTTATCTTACTGCCTTACTGAATATGGGGGTTGGCAAAAAATTCCTTTAATCTACTTAAAAGAATACTCTTATATTCTAGTTGAAAGAATAGTCTAGTCCAAACAAATTATTTCTTGTAATCTAGTTGCAAAATGGAATAAACATTTTCAGCTGCTTATCATTGTTCATAGTGTTGTTACTTTTTCAATTCACTAAATTGAAGTCCATTTAGCAAAATGGTGCACCAATGCAAATCATTAGAATTGTACAGTAAAATTCTCATTAAACAATGAAATAATTCCAAAAGTACAAGGCAATCGTCAAAACCTACCTCAGTCAGTGCGATATGTTGGGATCCGTGACTTTCTTCCGATGAACTTGATTCAAATCTCAACTCCTTCACCGTACACATTAAATTTGATATAACGGTTTCAGAAGCTCCACCGTCATCTCCATTGCTCTCTTCAATCCTTTCACTTCCTTCACTTGTAAATGACCCCTTTGAACATTCTCCAACTCCCTGACGTTCCCTCAGCTTCACCTCTTTTTGCAATCTATATCTGGTTATGGTCTTTCTGTTGGAGAATCTGAATCCGGTCTTCCTTCTACCTCTTCTACCTCGTGTTGATGGCGACCTAAACTACCCATTAAGCATTTGAACTTGAGAAAACTGAATCCCTCTGAGTACAAATATTTTCAATCACCTACTTAAACACCTACCAACATGATCACAATCACCATCTCGTCACTCTCCATTGAAACACCACAATTGCGGGTCCTTTTATGGAGACTACCAATAGGGATGATGAATCTGTACTACTGTTTAACTGTTCGTACAATTCTCATCTCGATGTACTCAACGTGCTTTAGCAGTCATCATAAATGGAATTTGACTAACAATACAGTCTATATAGTACACGATTACTATCCTATTGCAACCGGCACTGGCATTGGTGATGGCGTCCAATCTAAGTTAGATGTCTTTTATTGACCATTCAGTGCACTGGCAAAGCTGTCAATCTTGTCGATTATCCTATTATTATTGCTTCACTAGCCGCCAATCAGGCCCACAGATCTATTTCATAGATATCTATAAATTCTTTGTCACCAAGTCCTACTATACTACAGAAATAGGAACCAATAATATTCATGTTCATTTTTGGCTTACGAATTACCACCTCATCAATCTCTTGCATCACAGCTGTTGCTTTACTTCGTGGTCAATTCAATCGTTTGATCACTTATAGATTTACTTCCTCTCATAGGCACTGAATATATTCATTGACATTGACTTCTAGAGCCCTTTCCAGATTGCAATTGTGTGATAGTACCTCTGGCGGAATGGCCGCAAAGGAGATAGATGAGTGTCACTACAGTATGGCTGTCTTACGCGCTTCTCATGATAGTTTGCCTCTCACAATCCCTCTCTCTGACGATGGATTTGCTCATATTTCTGCGTCACGATTGAGCCTGAGATTTCATTTGAAAGCAGATTCTTTGTATCTTGATGAAGAAATGTTTGATGGTTCCTTTGGACGTATTACTCATACGCTAGGTCAGCATCATACATATATAGATAATGAGAAGCAGTGGTTGCTTAAGCCAGGAAGATTTAGAGTCTACGGCGTATGTTACATTGCTGAGAACCCATCGGCAGAGGACGGTACTCCTCATTGTTCAAATGCTCCCAGACTCTCTGAAGTGAAGGTTGAGCTTGATTCTAACTTTGTCACTATCATAAGTGATGACTTCGATGCTGACTCTCCTGCTCGTAAGATTCCTTTGTCGCGTACCACCGTTGACTGCTCAAGGCCAGATTCATCAGTTGATTGCATCTCGGGTAGAAGTGGATCTTCTCCTGCGAGCTTTAGTGACGTTGTTAGTATTATTAACTCACTAAAGCAGTTACGTGATGGAAAAGGATCTAGAAACATGCTCAAGAAGCTTGACTATAGTACTGTTTGTATTCAAAGAGTACATAGTCTACCCCCTGTTTTCAATGAGGATGTCATTTTTGAATTACCTCCCGTCGAAGCCTCTGGAATGCTCTCGCAAGCGAAGTTGATGACAGGAATGGACAAGCGATACGACGGCCACGCTTGGACAAAGACAATTACCTCGCATATCAAGAATGATGCGGGACTAACATTTCGCACATCTAGTTGCATGGGCCATCTCCAATGCAATAACCTCAATTGTGCCTACTTGACTCGTGTCCATCGAACATCTTCCATCAACAGTACGGAGTGGGAGGGCTCGACATCGGCAAAGTTTGGGGTTGGTTGTCTTCCACCGAACGGTTCATCACTGGTTTATAAGATTTGTAAGACACCCCCATCTTGCCTTGCTAGCTGCGATTCTAGAATATACTATGTGTTTGGCAGTTCAACTATGACTCGCGCATGTGTGCATTTAGGGGTTCATAGACATCCTGTCAAAGTTGGTGACTATCGGGAGTTAACCGAGAGGACCAATGCCCTACTTGGGGAGCATGTTGAAAGGACCCCAAATGCTACTACCTCTGCAATTGTTTTGGAGGCAAGTAAAGATATTCTTGGAGAGCTTCTTCTACGGCCTGAAGATGTTCCGTCGAAGACGTTGAACCTGGAGGAGTTAGTACCTGTTTTGGATATGTGCAAGTCCATCAGTTCACCTAGTATTCGAAATCAGGTCACAAGTTTCAAGTACCTACGGCGGTATGGCATCATGGATAGTATCACAAAATTGAGGGGTTGCAGCAATTGGGCTTTCATTCAGGAAAATAAATTTCCGGGCCAAGGATCAGATTCAGATAAGGTGTTTGTCTTCAAGATGTCTGAAGTGGGGCCAAGAAGTGGAGTTGACTTAATAAGACAAATGCAGCCCACCGGCGACCTCGAAGACGCATGGTTGATGTTTGACCATGTCAAGCGTGTAAAGCAGTGGACCACGATGGCTTGCCATGTGTACGACTCAACTTATTGTAGGGTTATGACTGTGGCGGTTTGTGATATGCAGTCTGAGGATGCCGCTGCTCAATGCATTTTTTGGAAGAATCTAAATGCAGTAGCAGCTAGGCATGACATACCGGATCCTAAGTTCAAAGGATTTATGGCTGATAGCGCACAAACAAATTGGAATGCAGTGCGAGTTATCTATGGAAGTGGCGATGCATCCATCCCAATGGCCAATCAAGAACGAACATGCCTCTTCCATTGGACCCAATCTCTTGAGAAGCATACGAAGGCCGATATCAGGGCTGACCTCCAAGATCAACATCAACAGCTTTGCAAGCAATATAAGAATGCAACAACATTTAATGAGGCCGAAACTCGCTACCACGCCATCGTAGGATGGTGGCATTCTTCAGGTGCCGCAACGGGGGAGAGTTTGAGTCGTTTGGAGTTGTGGCTAACATTTTGGCATTTTCGATACCGGTAGTGGGGTGGCTTTATGCAATTGGTAAGCGAAAGCCGTAAACATGTTTTATGAAACCATTCATTTCTGTGCCCAAATATTCGTACTAATCAATTTTCATGTTATTGGTTGAATAACACCTTTGTCTCTTCATTCCATGGCATGTGTGTAGAATCTTAATGAGGCTGAGCTTGCCGAGATGCCCTCATGCAATCTTGCAGAGACAGTCCACAACAAATGGCTCCAGCAGTCCGGAAATCGAGGTAATGACTTGTATGTGGCCACTGTGGATGACTTTGTTAGGGCATTTATGCAAGTGGTGAAGTATTATCAGTTTCTTAAAGGGGAACGTGGAGGCAATGGGCCTGGAAAGGAGGAGTTGCTATTAAGGGTTGCCCAACGCTCTGTCTCTCGCTCTGGAAACCCCAAGGTTCTCAACGAGGCTATAGCAAAAATGCCTGGAGCTGCTGAATTTTGCACTCGTCATCCCCACATGGAAGGAGAAGAAGTATTTGGTAGTCAGAAACGCAAGCCCGACATGCCTTTAGGTGACGAGCATGAGTCCCATAGGCCTGACAAGGTAAACTATTCCTATCCAAGAATCAATACCAGAACATCCAGAGCTCGTACGGGTGCACCTAGTATGAGTAATGTTCACGAGGAGTTTCTTTCTACCGTACCTGAAGAAGAAACCGTTCCCATGGCAACAGAGGTGATTCAATCTCCATTGAGATCTCTTTCAAGCCATATTACTGCCGTTCAGGAGACTGTATGCAATGAGTCGCAATGGCACATTGCAAGATTGCCAAAGACTTCTGCAAAAGCATGTTTTGCATTACAGGCAGTTACCAAGAGGAAGTGTATTGCAAGAATTGTGCAAGACAACAAAAGCACTGCTGCTCCTACCTATGTTGGAATGATGGACAATTATAAGAAAAACAAGGTGGAGCGCATGCAATTCTTCTTCTGCAATGACGACATCGAGCGTTGTGTGAAGGGCACCAAACGCAAGTGGGTCCTCTCGAAACCTGATGTTCCAAGTGTCTGGCCAGTTAAACTTGGAACTAATCTTTCGAAGAAAGAAATTTTGGCACTCGAGAATGCAGGTTTTCAACTACCTCAACGTGTGGCGATGTCTCCAAGAAGACTTTTTGGTAGTCAAGGTCCTACCCTTGATATGAATTTTCATCCCACTATGGATTCCCCTGATGAATATCCTAAGATCAGATCTGGGAAGAGTATTCGCAGGAATATGAAGGCTCCTACAACAAAACATCTCAACAATTGTGCATCAGCCGTCACCCTCAAGTGTCGCATTCATCAAGTGACCATGGTACCTCATCCAGGATTTGGATGTATCGTTACTGTAGAATCTGGTATAGTTCCCAATTCTCAACAGTACCTGATCGCTATAGGTTCATTTCCAGAGTGTTCATGTCCATACTTCAAAGAGATGTTGACAAAGTCCTTAGGGAAACGCGGACAATGGGCCCAATGCAAGCATCTTTACTACATCTTTACTATTATCTGTAGTTTGGATTCCGCAGTAGATGTGTTTATGCATGCCCCGAGCTTTAGCTTCAATGAAGTGAAGCGTGTTCTAGAAACTGGGGTTTTATGCCACGTATCACCATGATGTAGAAAGTAATTTGTAGTTTTCTTTATATTGTAGGGTTTGAAATCGTGTATTAAGTTCGTTGAGTTATATCTGAATATGGAGTGCAACGAAAAGGGCCACTACCAAGTTTTTGAAATCTTCCGTAGCTTTATTTTTCAAGTTTATAATTTTATCTTTTTACCAATTGATTAAAAAAATAAGGTAGTGAATAATAAATTCTAATCCCCTCAAACTTTTGAAATTTTGAATTTTTTCAAACCAGATTCAACGTCTCTAAATGTGCAAATCCATATTTTATTCGCAGTTTAGGACCCCTGTGGTACTAGGTCATAGGCATCTTTTTGCTAATTTTGCATAAGTTATATGATTTTTATATTTTAACAACCAAATTTTTAAATTCTCAACAAAAGATTTTTGCAAGTTCCTGCTCTCTGCTCCCATTTTCCCTGCTCCTTGCTCCCCGCTCACATACTAGCTTCGTTCTCTATGACGCTTCCTTTGCATATTGCTCAATGTGCATTTCATCAGGTAATTTCCATTGACTTTAGTGTGTGTTCGTCCTGTCCCAGGACTGTTTGCGGAGGAGTTTGTCCGTTGTGCCCAACCGGCGGCCACACAAGTGGCTTAATATTGTTCTGGATATTAATGGCATCCTTTGCGAGATAGAGCATGCCCCTCGGTTGTCTAAAGGCTCAGGGAGTCGGGCCGCGTATTCTTGCACCGTTCCTGCGTACATAGGTCCAAAAGCTGTGTATACTCGCCCTGAAGTTCGTGCATTTCTAGCGGACACCCGAAACATAACGAACTCTATTGTCGTCTGGAGCTCAATGAAGAAGTCCACTGTTGTTGAAATTGCAAATTATCTTTTTTCGGACATGCCTTCTCCAGCTCTGGTTCTTGGTCAGGAGAGCTGTGATAGAATCGAAACCTCGCCCAATAAGTTCTTGATGGATCCGAATAATTCAAACATGATCTTTTTGAAAACTCTATCATCAACTTTATTTAGGCAACGACTTGGGTCAATGGTCCTAGATTCGGACAACACCCTTCTCATCGACGACAGCCCGGAGAAGAGCGTTTGTAATCATATGGGAAATGCCATATTTTTCTTCGTCCGTGGAGACATGCGGCTTGTGACGACCAGTTCCTTACTCAGGAACTTGTACCTTGGCTGCGACATCTGGTTTTTGAATGCCCTACTGGGCAGTTACATGATTATGTTAATATCAATCACATAGGGGTTGAGCCATTGGCGCCTAATAGTCCTTTCATGAAATATATTGTAGATGGGATGGTGCTCTCAAACAAGAACGTTGGTTATATCTATGAAATTCCAAATGGTTCTTCTTTGCTAATTTTGCATAAGTTACTTGATTTTTATATTTTAACAACCAAATTTTTATATTCTCATCAAAAGATTTTTGCAAGTTCCTGCTCTTTGCTCCCATTTTCCCTGCTCCCTACTCCCTGCTCCTTGCTCCCCGCTCACATACTAGCTTCGCTCCAGTGCACACTTAACTTATATGTTTCTTCAAGATTGTGCACCACACATTCATGTGTATACCACATGCATTCACACAAGCAATCCCATTCTAACCTTACCATGCATGAGCCTCCAGCTGCATTTACTAACTAATGACGATTAAACTGATTGTTTGGTTGAATTTGTAGCAAACCCTAATCCTAGTAAAAAATTGGCAGCGCTTCCGCGTGTGTTTTATGTAACCAGAATATTAGGGTCCCCTTCATACACAAGGAATTGATTACTAGTCCGAGGGAGAGGAGTGGCTCCCTGATTCAATTCGGTTCACCCTCCGTCCTTGGTCTCTAGTTCGTCTTCTAGCTTCAGCTCCAGCTCTTCCTCTCGTGGTTCAGCTCTAGCTCTCGCTCTTCCTTTTGTGGTTCAGCTCCAGCTCTCGCTCTTCCTCCTGCGATCTTTGTCCTCTTGATTCGGCCCTATTGTGCTTCAGCTCCAACTCGTATGATTTTCTCGCGATTCGGCCCTCTTGTGCTTCAGCTCCAGCTCGGTATGATCTTGCTCGTGATTCGGCCCTCTTATGCTTCAGCTCCAGTTCGTATGATCTTGCTCGAGATTCGGCCTTCTTGTGCTTCAGCTCCAGGTCGTATAATCATGTTTGTGATTCGGCCCTCTTGTGCTTCAGCTCCAGCTCGTATAATCATGCTTGTGATTCGGCCCTCTTGTGCTTCAGCTCCAGCTCGTATGTTCTTGCTCGTGATTCGGCCCTCGCTCTTGCGATCTTCGTCCTCTTGATCAGCCGTCTTCTTGCGATCTTTGTCCTTTTTTTCTTCAGTTCTCGCTCATGATTCAGCTCTCGCTCGTGATTCGGTCCTCTCGTTCTTCAGCTCTCGCTCGTGGTCCAGCTCTCGCTCGTGATTCAACTCTTGCTCGTGATTCGGTCCTCTTGTTATTCAGCTCTCGCTCTTGATTCGGCTCTCCCTTGTGATTCAGTCCTCTCGTTCCTCAGCTCTCGCTCTTGATTCGGCTCTCGCTCGTGATTCGGTCCTCTCGTTCCTCAGCTCTCGCTCTTGATTCAGCTCTCGCTCCTGTAACCTAATTCCCTTGTTGTCGTGGCCGGAGCTTCCGGCTCTCTCTAAAAAAAATCAGTCTCTCTCCATGTTCTCTCTCTCTCCACATTCATTTTACACTACGCGAATGAGCTTCTCCGGGGGGGTAACCCCCCAAGCCTTTGCTCTCCTTGCGTTCTTTAAGGATGTTCCCCGCCGCCTTTGCCTTCTTCCATTAATGACTTCCTTCTTAAAATTCCTATTAACCCTATGACTACTTATCTCCGTGCCACCCTTGCATTTAACAAAAGTGGGTGTCCCACTAACCAAGGAATATCTAAAGCTCCTACTTTAACTTCATGCCGCATGGGGTAGTCATGATCTCCAATAAGTGCGCTATGAAGCTAATTCCAAGGATGCTAAATCTAATTTAATCTACCTAAATTGAATTCCCCTTGCTTGGAATAATTCCTACTTTTACTTAGTGATTGGTGAGGAGTTTGCCCAAGCCTTTTGGACCTCTTCAACTACTTTTTTAAGGGCTTTCTAAGCCTCCACATTTTTCCTTCTCCTCACCATCATTCTTCTTCTTTTCCTAATTTTTTTCCGTGATTTCCTCACCGTGGCCAACTGCGGTCCTCGATACGGTAGGAGGTAAATTCGTCTCCACCACTTCTATTCCTACTCCTTTTCTATTGTTTTCTTTTATTTTTTCCTTTTCTATTTTCTTTTCTTTATTTTTCCCTTTCTATTTATTTTTTGGTTAACTTCATAAAATCCGTGGTTGCCAATAAATGGCTACTATTTTGAGGAATAAGCGCATGGAAAGGCTATTTAGCCATTCTGATAAAAAAACACCATATTCGTTATATTGGGAGATTTCCATGATTTTGAAGATATATGATCTTTGAAGTATCAATATATATAGACAATTGTAGGTGCAAAGCATATCAACAATGCACCAAAAATACTATATATCATTACATGGATGTACCAAATTAGCCGAATGACCCAAAAAATGGTAACGGTAAAAAAAGCATATACCATTATTCCAAGCTTTATTCAAAACTTCATGAAAAAAGTTACAATCAACACTCATTCACCCCGAGGCAAAACACAATCGTCCTATCACTAATCAAACGGTCTACGGAGTTCCACCATAAGCCTCTATACGTGTCTTCAAAAAAGCCCTCTGATGTTGCCTTGTCCATGTTGCGGCATTCTCTTGCATTAATGGACTCTCTAGAAGACGCTGCAAACCCCGCCTACGCACCTCGTCACTGTTTGATTTGGGCAGCGAGTGCCAGCGGGTGGGGGAAGGCGAGCATTTGCCTCTAGCAGCATTTCCTGAGACAGTACGGGGACGGAGACATTTAACAGATGGTTCCTGCACAGTAGGCGCCACACACAATCCAAAGAAATACACTTTAGGTCAACCACTCCTACACAACACACATGAAAATTGAATCATTAAGATACATCCTAGCGCAAATTAGGTCGAATGGAGCTAAGATGCAGAAGGAAAGATCCATAGAGCACATTTAACCTCCAACGAAAAAAAACAAGCTCAAATGAACCAGAACTACATTAGTGCAATGTAGCTCAACAACAAACCAAAATTGCCTAGGCCAAAACACCTCAATAGTGCAATAAATTGGAGGGCATCACAACACGCACCGCAAGCAAGCGTTGGGAAGTACCATCCCTTAAACCGTCATAGAGAATACGCTTTGCTGGAGTACATTTATCCGGATTTAAAGGTGGGGACCCAGGAACCGAACGAGGCCACTGCGGCGAAGGTGAGGTGTTCCTTTCATGAATTGGCTCCCGCGCAATAGGGCTCTCAACAACTCCGTCGTCCACTGCCATGGTCGAATAATCCATGGTTGATTGCGCGGTAGCAGCAGAGTGCAACAAAAGCCCTTTACTCCGAAGAGAAAGGACGAACTCCTCTGGGCCCAGCAAGGAATCCACGGACGCCCGACACTCACAGCCCTGTAGAAATTTTAACCACAGCGACACTCACATACCTCAGAACAATAGATGAAAATTCCAATCATTCAAAATAGCACAACATTCCATCAGCAGTAGGTATACAATCCCCACAACAAACAAAGTGGTGAAAGAAACTCAGTATCATTTATCAAAAAAAATATATATACACAAAAAATGGCCCTACAAAATTTACAAAATCGAGCTGCAGTCAATCCATATAGTTTAGCTCTATCCAACCTAAAGTGTAATAGGCATCTAAGCGTTTCCAATGGCATTAAGACCGGAGATTCTGATAGGCTTGGATTGCGTTCCAGATACTCGCAGACCGACCACACGTCTTTTGATCATTATAAAACATCTCCCGGCCAGAGGGATGCTCGGCCCGGTACTGTGCTAGGCCACCCGAAAACTGATGAAGGTCAAATAGATATGGCAACAATTCCTCCAACAATACAGAATCGTCTCTCGCGCCAACATGTTTGTGCGACCATGATGGAAGAAGAAGGACGTTCTCCGGCAAATTGAGCATCTGCTTAATCGGGCTGTCGTCAATGACAAGCGTATTTGCCGGAGTATACTCACGACCCAACCTATTGAAGAGATGGCTCGATAAGGTCTTTGAGAAGATGTCCTTCTGAGTGCCAGATTCCTTCATGTAGATTGTTCCGCTACCGACTCTACGCTCGGGAACCCTATCGCAACTCTCCTGACCAAAGATCCTGAGAGGGTACGAAGAACTATGCTGAAAAAGATATTGAGATATCAGACGTGTTGTAGATTCCATCATCGAACTCCAGATCGTGATGGTGGCAATCTTAGACAACTTCGTGAGAAATTCAGCACAACCAGGGCGCACTCGAACTAGTTTAGGGCCTACTTCGGCCGGCAGCGAAGCCGAGTGAATGGACGGGATTGAGTTCCTGGATCCTCTGGTCTGCCACGACGGCTTACACGTGCATAGAACTCCATTGAGGTCCAGCACAATATTCAACCACCTGCCCTCGGAATCTGAACGGACTCTAGGTATTTCTTCTAAATTATTGGCACCACTTACTGATGCCTCGCCGACCTGGTTCAGAAACGCGAGGAGAACGACCAATATTACTACAGATTCATTAACAACGACGAGTCAACAATACGTAGAACGAAAGAGGTAAATGGGGGGAGCAGTGTAAGGAAAGAGTGGAGTTTGAAAAGAGTTAGAAGAATACCTCGAGAACTTCATCATCCTGCAGCATTTCGTCTCGGGCACCCATCGATCCCAACGAACCCTGCATGCTGTCAAGGGGCCCGCAGTGGCCGACATCCATGTGGGGGCACGGTTCTGGGACAAGAAGAGGAGGCTCCGAGACAGCAGAATCATGATTGATCATGTCTACGAGCACGGCTGAAACTTGGACGACCTCTTCTATGACTGGGACTGCAGTTTGGACGACCTCATCTACGACTGGGGGAGCAATCGCGTCATCACCGAAACTTAGATCTGAAAAAATTCAACAACTGCACCCTATCAGAGGTTGCGCACAGAGGACACAGCGCAGTCACAGTGGTTAGATTTCAAGCAGTTTAGCTCGAGTGGAGCTAAAGTGCTCACCCTGCACTGTAATATTGACAAAAAAAATTTGGAGTACAAAATTGGACATTTACAAATTGTTCTGCCTATGTACACTCGCAACTACGTTACACTAACATGATGATGAGCTGCGGACATCATGGATAGATTCGTCCCGAGCGGGCGACTTCGGTGGGGAAGAAGGGCGGATCAAAGGGGATGGGAGAACAGGAAGTAATTGAGCCCCACTGGAGACGGGGGAGGTACCCGACGGAGATGGTAGCTGCAAATCGCGGGACGGACTCCTAGACGCGCCGCCCGGTGAGGCGGGAGGCAGGGGGATCGCAGCATTAACTACGGGTGGTGTGGCGGCGGCAGCAGGCAAATTAGCCGACATGAATCTCTACATCATGAGCATCATCTCGGCATGCCTCTGATCTTGGTCCCTCTTCATTTCATCGTCACGCCTCCACTGCAGATCCCTGAGCTCCCCGTCACGCTCCGCCAGCCGCTGCTCCATTAACCTCATTCGGGTGGCCTCCTCTTCGAGCTTCTTCTCAAGGGAGATCAACCTGCTGTCATCCTGAGCGCTGCTTGCAACAGCCAACAGAGAGCGTCCGCTCGCGCTGGCGACCTTCCTCTTCTTGGCAGCCGGACGAGCGGATGAAGCGCCCAAGGTGGGAGCTGAATGAGGCCTGCCGGAAATCTCCAACGAATCCAACTCCGGGAAGTCGAGTCGTTGTCGCGAGGAAGCGATTGCGTCTCCTGCTTCAGATTGAGAGGCACTCTGATATTCAGGCGGAGTAGGGTCAACGAAGTCGTCTTGGGACTCATTTTCTGGAGTGGCGGTGCTCGAGATCGGGCACGCAACTGCGGCGCTCGGTTTCGCATCTTCCTCTTCATTGCCGAGGTCAACAATGGCTTTCCCCTTCCCCTTTCCAACGGCCTCCCCAAGCTCGGGGAAGATCTCCGCGTTGATGTGATACGCAGAAACATCGAAATCGGCCCGATCCAACGTCAACGCGACCTCATAGGCGTCGTCGAGGTCCTGCTCATTGGTGTCGTGGGAAATGCAGAATGCCTCCAGGTCCAACATCTGCACACCAATGGATTGAACAAGATTCAATTTAGGTCGACTCGAGCTAAACTCCATACAAACAATTGCTGGCACAAAAACTCATATTAAACTATAAAGGATACGAACGCAGTGATGACTTCTAGAAAATCCTACAAGTAAAAGCCGACACTATAGCTCGACTCGAGCTAAAGTGTCACGCAACAGCATAGGTATGACCTCATTGAAACTATGCACGAGTCAGAAAGGGTATCAACAGTTTAGCTCGACTCGACCTAAACTGCCGGGATGCTTACCACACTCGCAGTCAGTAATTTCGTCCCACAAAATAGCTGGACAACAGAATCCCTCCTCTTGCAGAACACCTCCAGGACGTTGATAAAGAACTCCATCCTGAGCTCGTTCAAATTCATGGAATACGCCAGCTCGTTATACTTGCACAGCTTCGTGTACAACACATGCTCTGGAGCGGCGTAGATCTTCTTAACGGCGGGGATCACCGTAAGCTCCCTCTTGAAGAGAAAGAGGAGCCGAACCGGGTCGAGAGCGTTGTTGGTCTTTGGCGCGTATCCTCCCAGGCCCTCGTTCTCAGAGGGAAGATACTTCGACTGTAGAAAATCGTAGGCATGGCACAAGGACGGACCCTCAGCAAACGCTGTCACTTGAAGGTGCGACTGCTCGTTGCCGCAAATAAAGAGCCAGGCTCGAAGATCGGTGAGGGGAGGCTGCCCTTTCGATGCGAACATTGTCATGAACTCGTCGAAGAAGGGCCTCTCCAACGACGATGTTGCCGTCATAGAGAACCCGGGGATGTTTCGAAAGTCGATGATGCCGAGCTTCACATTGCAGCCCAGGTTGCGCCACGAATCCGAAGGCCACGTCCGGAGCGAATTCGTGGCCGCCTTGTAAGAACGGAAGTGCATGGCTTCCACAGGTGAAACGAACCGCTACCGCACATCGATGAAGACTCTGAAGAACTCCTTCGCATACGGAGAGAGATCTTCACATTTGCAGTTGCAAAACTGCGTCTGCCTTGAGTTGGCGTAGTACAAATCCGGTGGTCCCCAATCCAAGAGGGCACGCTTCGAGGCCTTGCTGACGTTGTAGTTCTTCTTGAACGTCCGCCAGTTTGAACGACTGTACCCTCCAGTGCTGTTGAAGAAGGCCAGCTCCGGCCTGATCAGTTGAAGCTCCATCCGAGCGACCTCCTTCCTTTTCCTCCGATCCACCCAGTTCCGGGCTGTGTAGCAATCCTCCAGCGTAGAATTCGGCAGCTTTATAACCACCTTAGGGTAGGGCAGTTTCCAAGATGGCCTTGATCGATTGAGAATGTGCTTGCACATTTTCGTGTGATCGGCTTCGGTCATGTTCCCGAGAAACTTGAAGAACTCGCGCGTCAGGACCCCATCCTTCTCAGGCACCCAAGACTTCGCGTCCTTGAACTTGGCCAAGGGCATCGAAGTCGAATCCACGTTGATGAGGTCGCCATGCGCTGCGGAAGAGATGACGTCCAACCAGAGCTTGAAGGTCTCATCTGATGCGGTGATGATCTTCACCTCATTCGTTATTGAAAGCTCCTTCGCCTTACCGGCTTTCTTGAGCGCTGCCTAGCTCTTCGCAACGTCAATCATTGCGAAGCGCTCACGAACCGCGTTAAGAAATGGCTGCGCAGATCAAAAAAGGGGTCGATTGAGTTTACAATTAAAGCAGGAATACAAACATGTCCAGTAGGGTCCAAATACTGCAAGTTAGCTCGACTCGAGCTAACTTGCATACCAAGAGCAGACAATGACGACTTTTCATCTATACATATGACTGTACAGATACAGAGCAAATTTGCACTTTAGCTCGAGTCGAGCTAAAGTGCATGACCTTGGTTAAGATATATTACCTCAAACCTCTTGTCATTGGCCACTTCTGCTGCAGTTCTCCGACCAGACCTGTGAGACCCTCGAACGCCGGTAGCGGAGTGCTTGGGCATTGGTCTCCCAGCTTGGATCCACAAAGCACGAGAGCCGAGGATATTGGTCGCCCACGTCGGCTTGAACTAGACCAAGTGATTCACGCGATTATAATACGCGGATATCTTCCTCAGCTTCTCTGGATCTTGAGTCCAAACAATGTAACATTGCCAAGTTCGGAAGTGCCTTCTCATAACCTCCGGGACGTTGCCGTTTATCATCTCCTTTGAGGCAGCAACGCTGTGCTGTCCGTTGATGATGTAGTAGTCACAGTCGTCGAGCTCCTCAAGAGTCGTTGGCATAGCGTCGAGCTTGGGCATGACGCAGAGAGTCTGCTTTTGTGTCTTGTCGGGCATTTGGAGGTAGTAATGCTTCAACTCCTCCATGCCCCGAGGTTCGAACGCACGGATCGTCCACTCTGGAGGTGCATTATGCAGCCTCATCACGTCAAGCTCGATCTTCATCTCTCTGTCGCCTTTGAAGAAGCAGCTCTGACACTTCGTCCAGAATTTCTGGTAAATCTGTTGGACGTTGTTGTAGTCGATTGTCTCTCCATATCCGAGCGCCTTAGGGAGCTCCGAGAGTGCAAAGGCCATCGAATTGGCTAACTCCTCCTCTGATACGAGCTTCGACTTCTTTCTTGAAGAGGTCTCCGGCTTCTTGGCAGCTGACCGCTTCTTCACCGGGGAAGCAGACAACGTGTTGGGCAGGGTGCTCCGGCTTGTTCTCGCACCTGGTGTTCTAACCGGTACCGACGCTTGACTCATGTCCTGGCTACCGGTCACGGCCCCCGAAACCGTTGAAAGTTCTATCGGTCGTCTTGCCGCGATATTCTTGGCCTTATCAAGAGCAGCAAAGGTACTCATTCTAGATAGAATGACGCGCACTTTATTAGCTACAGCCTTTGCTTTCAGCGGCTGTCCGCTACTAGTCTCCCATTTCTTAAGAGAGATCTCATGCTCGACCTGAGCTACAACTTCATCAAATTTGGACGACCTAAGAGAATCGACTAAATCGTGGATACAAAAGGGAGATGAGCTATTGTTTACTACAATAGTAAACATATACGAATCTAAGGACTCAGTGGTCGTCTCACAAGACAACTTAACGTGATCGTTGTCTTCGTGGACTACATCAGTAATTTTGGTCTTGAAGTCGATGTGCTGGGGATCGACGATAGGACCAGCGAAGGTCTGACCAAAGACTAAATATTCGGTTTAGGTCGCCCACAGAAACGTCCACTTCAGTGTCATTGATGGGTCCTTGAGCTCCCAACAATCCAAGTGGTTGTTGTCGTCTCCATCGTCATCATCAATGTCGACGGGCTTAGGTTGGAAGAAGTGCTGCAGCTGAGACACCATCCTGTCCCTCTCAGATCTGCATAAGCACGAAACAGAGCACAGATATTAGATTTCTCTAATGTTCATCCGATTAGGATGCCGAGGTCACACATTAGCTCGACTCGAGCTAAAGTGTAGCGTAATACAGGTATGTGAATAATAGTTTGCAACATAATATAATCAATTTGATCATTCTCTTAGACCCTTTCAATCAACTCATGCCAACATCTCGTTCAACTCCCAAAACTGTGGAGGAGCTTCGGTTCCGCTCAAATCACTCACGAACCTCACTCTTAGAGGTTCTCAAGTGGTTGGAACGGGACTGAAGCTCTTGCACGATTTATGAGAGGTGAACGAAAAGTGGACATGAGTTGAGATACTAGACTGCAATTACACGACTGTAACAATGTTGTATTCAAGCTTTAGCTTCATCTTTAGCTCGACTCGAGCTAAAGTGCTTATACATATAATGCATAGCTGATTAGATCTGACACTTACATTGATCATTCAACCGACTTTACTAGACCTATTAATTCAATTCATGGCTACTTACCTTTCAACTCTCAGAGCTGTGGAAGAGCTTCAGTTCCGCTTCAATCACTCACGAACCTCACTCATCGAGGTTCTCAAATGGTTGGAGCGGGTCTAAAGCTCTTGCTCACTTGTGAAAGGTGAACGAGAAGTTGACATGAGTTAAGTCATAGTTATCATTGGTAAACTTTATTTCTGGAATGATTAGAGTCCAAATATTGTTGTGATTGAGTTGCTGTTTATGTTCATTGTCTTACACTTTAGCTCGATTCGAGGTAAAGTGTGATGGCTATACTGGAACATCATGTCATTTTTGACCGAGAGTTTTTCAATAGATAATATAATTACTTTTGCTAGAGCCGGCTTTATCGCAACCAAAGACGTATTTAGTCGTACATTTATTCTCGACTCGAGATTAAGAGGGCCTTTACTGAGCACTATTGTCCACACTTTAGCTCGAGTCGAGCTAAAGTGCGGCCTCCAACATGTTCTATTGGTCACACTTTACCTCGAGTCGAGGTAAAGTGTAGCCAATAGAGCATGTTGGAGGGCGCACTTTAGCTCAACTCGAGCTAAAGTGTGTCCGAATGTGCACAGTGGAGGACAACTTTAGCTTACCTCGAGCTGTAGTGAGGACAATAGTGCACAGTAGAGGCCCACTTTAGCTCGGGTCGAGGTAAAGTGTGGACAGTAGTGCAATATCGATGTTCCACTTTAGCTCGACTCGAGCTAAAGTGTGTTCATTTAAGAACTTATTTATAGCAGTTTCTGCAGATTCCTCTTTCGTTGTATGATATTGAAGGCGTAGGGTTTAGGGCTCCTGGGTGAGAGCATGCATTTTACCTTTCAGCCATTGATTATGAACCTTAATCCCAGATAAATTCTGCTGGAACTAGACGTCCTGCAACAACAATAACAAACCCACACACACAAAATCAATCACAATAGCACATGGAAACCAACACAGTTAAAATCATTCACATTGAAATCATTCACAATGAAATCAGCACTTTGAAATGAGGAGAATGAAATAAACACTTTGAATTCAGCACATTGAATTTAGCAATTGAAATCACAACATTGACTTCAATGTGCACATCTAAACTAGCACAAACCAGCACTTATAAACTAGCACAAACCACGACAAATATCTACAGACAACCACCTTCAAACCACATTGAATACACAATCTCATCTATTTTCTCACACATACATCAAAAGCAATGCTATCATACTGTATCAATACATCATATCTAAAGCAAAACTACACAAATATCAACAGAAATGCAAGACTGAGACAGTGCACTTACCTTTAAAACTGAGAAATTCGACTGAAATAGCTGCAAGTCTTCTTCCTGGTGCACGTCAATCCTCCGCGCACGGCCGTTTCAGACTCTACGTGCTCACAGAGACTCACACACACTCACAGAAACTCACGAAAGTTCACTAAAACTCTCAGAAACTCACACGAACTCACACTCACACAAACTCTCACAAACTCACAGTAACTCAAACAATCTCACACAAACAGCCCTAAACTCTAGCGCTTCAATATACCCGAACTCACAACACAAAATCGCACGTCCTACAAACCCTATCCTCAGGAAACCCTAACCTCCAATAAATTGCGCACGAAAGCCTAAACGCAGCGCTACAGTATCACAAACTTAACAAACCCTATCACAAACTTAACAAACCCTCTCGCTAACAAAACGAACACAAACCGCAAAGTCGCAAAGGAAAACCCTAAACACATAAACGCACAAAAAGCAGAAAACAACAACGCGGAGAAGAACACACAGAAAACCTGGTGAGCAACAAATGAGAAGAAGAAAATGCTCGTGCCCAGATTTCGTTGGACTTCGTCGGGGCACCTAAAGCCGTGAGGGTCGAAACCCTGTGGCCGTGTGGTGCTCCCGAGATACCCTCAGGATACCCTTCGTGATATTCGGGTTAGACCCCCGGGTATTACATATGGTTGAACCACAATTCATTCACATTTACTATTGATACCCGGAGTTTCAAGAAGCCAATTTAATCTTTCTAGAACAAGTTCAAGATATTGCGCGCCTATAGTATTTCTCTACTCGTAAATTTCCTACACATTTTTTCTAGGCCATAAACACTACAATATTGCATATTCTGGGACAACGAACAGGTAGCAAAAGAAAAGTGATTATTTCCAATTTCATTTGTATGATCTCAATTAAAACTTCTAAATTGGCATTTTCTCAATAATACACAAACTTGGATTGGCCGGAAGTGAACGATTATATATTAGTGTTAGAAACAGGATTATAGTGTTTAGTTTTTTTTCATGCTTTTAGTGGATCAGCTGCTTCTGCTTGACTCGATTTCAATTTCTGCATTACACAAGGAGTAAATTCATTACCATCGATTTATATTAGTTCCTAGGTCACCAATTATTAGGTGAAGCACACTTAAGAGAGTTCTAAAGCTACGATTTTAAAATTCTATTACTTTGAATTCACGTTTTGATTTTTTATGAGTTTGATATTATTTACTATGAAAATCGAACAGACAATAAGTATGTTAAGACCACATCTTGCAATTGTATAATTATAAAATAAACATCGGTGCACACTTTAGCTCTATTGGAGCTAAAGTGTGCATATTTCCTTTTTAGTTCCCTACATTTACTGATGGTGCACACTTTAGCTCTAATAGAGCTAAACTGTGAATTTTTTCTTTACTTTTCACTTCATTTTGCTTTTACTCTAACGGTACAAATCCAGCAGTTACAGCATCTCCACCCCTGACGGGGAATTTTCCACGCTAGCGAGAAGGTGCCCAAGTTTGAGATGAAGGGAGGGAGGTTTATCCTTTTTCCCCCGCACTGTCCCCGAATTGGCCACTGTGAGGGAACGCCAACGCCCAATACTAACGCCATAGTAGGCTAATTTTTTTTGGGGTTTTTATTGATATTTTTTAATTCCCTCGTGTAATTACATGATTGAACACATGCTCCCGGGGAATTTTGGTCTCCCCTGTACTATTTATAAATTTGTTGTTTAGAAGAACCGTCGCCGCCACTTCAGTGGGCCGAGACACCGGCCTAGGCTTCACGGAGTGGGCTTTACCGTATTTATTCTTGCATCAACATCCCTCGGGCCCGGTGGAGATTCTCTTTTTCTACTACACTATTTGTCAACAAGTTGGAAACTAGTTTTAGCCACCATTGTCATGAATATTATCCCTCATTTGTTCACCTACTACAATTCATTTTGTAATAGCCCTCTATCAAAACTCTTCCCTAGCACACAATTTTGATACTTGATAAATTGTATAAATCAATATGTTTTGCCTACCGGTCGCCATGCATTTATTCTTTGTCTCATCTTCAACCTCAATTTCTTATCGTCTTATCCACAACTATTCTCATTCCCATCTCTTGCATTTTTTTAATATTTTTTAAAATTATCTAATGAATATTTAATGTGTAATCATATAATTAGCCAATAACTTATGACTTTGTAATGATTTCTAGAAGGATAACTAGAAGTTGGCGCTTGCTTTGCAACGCATTAGTTCAACCATTTTAATACAATAGTTTTTATATCACAAAATATTTTTAAAAAAGGTAACAATAATCTACATAAAATATAAATATGTCTTCGAAACCTATGCTTGAATTTTAATAATGTAATAGAATCATACTACTAAAATCATAATCGGCGCAGTTCCTGTGTGGTTGACTCCATGCTTGACCGCGTGGTTGATTGTTGTGTGGTTTACTGCACGATTTTGAAATTTAGGGTCTTGAGTTTTATGGTGTGACAAATTTGCATTTGTGTGTTGCAATTTGTACTCTTGATTACAAATTCGATGTTCAAAAGTTTTTTTGAGTTAAGCACTAAAAGATTGAATTGTAAATTATGAGTTGTAAACTTGGAGTGAAAAAGTTGTGAAGTTGGAGTTGTGATCTTGGAGGTTGGCATACATAGTTGGAGTTGCAAAATTGCATATTCGAGTTTTGGAGATTGAGAAGAGAATGAACAAACACTATATTCACGCTCGTCTCCGAAGGAGACCGGAGTTCTTCTTCTTGTGGAGATTGAAATTACAAGTTTTGAGGTGAGATTGCAAGTTTTGAGATTGTAATTGCAAATTGAGTTTGTAGGTGTGAAATTGAGATTGAAATTGCAAGTTGAGTATGTGGGTGTGTGAAATTTGCATTTGTGTGTTGCAATTTGTGCTTGTCCAAAATAAATTTGAAACTCTTAATTACAAATTTGACGTTTATAACATTTTTGAATTCCATGTTAAAATGCAAAAAATCTAAAACCTAATTAATTTTTTTCTATTCTATTCTATTACATTATTAAAATTCATGCATAGGTTTCAAAGACATATTTGTATTTCATGTAGATTTTTGTTACCATTCTTTTTAGTCAAGAGCACAAATTGCAACACACAAATGCAAATTTGACACACACAAATGCAACACGCAAATGCAATTGGCGCTTGCATTGCAACGCAAAAGTCCAACCATTTCAATGTAGTTTATATTTTACCAAAAATAAACAAAAAATCATGATTCACTGCACGGTTCACCGCGCAATTAACCTCGCGGTTGACTACAGAGTTTCTATAGTTCACTGCAAGGTTCACTGCGTGGTTGATCGTTGTGTGGTTCACTGCGTAGATTATGATTTTAGTAGTATGATTCATGTATATTTGTATATCAGTAACTTTTATGCACCATTAAAGAATATTTAAATTTTACTTAATGAATGTTTGAAGTTTTAAAAGTATATTTTATGATAGTTTAATTAATATTTGTATATTTAATGATTATTTATAGAGTATTTAATGCACTCTAAATGATTAGTTAATGAATAGTGCATAAATTTCTAATGTAAAATGAATGTGAATTTGAGTATTCAATAAGTATTTAATGAATATTTACTGAATATGTAATGCACATTGAATGCATAATATGTGATGGATATCTAATGAGTATTTTACTTGTATTTCTATATTTATTGTATGTTTAAGTTTTTTCCTTTTCGAATATTCCTTTCTTGACTCATTTTTGTTTCGAGAAGAATGTTCTTATATTTCCAATCTTCTACTTGCAGTTTCATTTTCCCTCCATATTTTACATTCTACTTTGTCCAATTTTTGATATTTTTCGTTTGCTCCATACCTACGTCCGATTATTCCCAAGCTCTTTCTTGCAAATTCTTGCTTTTCTACATGCACTCAACCCTTCTTTACTATGATGCTCAAAATGTAATCAAACCATGATTAAGGTTTCCTAAACTAATTGTCCACAAGTAAAAAACTTTATGTTCCACTATTTACTAGGATTGACATTTAGAGTGGTAGTTGACATTGGGTGATGTATAGTTTTGTCACTACACTTATTGTACATTTTACAATTACTGTATGGATTCCTACTTCATGTCCACTTCTCTAGAAGCCATCTTCTGTATACTGGAGCTACATAGTGCATTTTTGCTTTCTAATCTACTTCATCTAGTGATGGTGCACAATTTAGGGCTAGTAGAGCTAAACTGTGCATATTTTCTTTTTAGTTCATTGCACCTAGTAATGAGGCACACGTTAGCGCTACTGGAGCTAAACTGTGTGCACACACTCCTTTTGGTTCATTGCACAAAGTGATGGTGCACACCTCTGCTAAAAACCGAGCTGATGTATGTGCAATATGTATATCCACTTCAACAAACAATCATTTTGAACTCCGTACTTCTCTTTATGGTTAAGAATTTCACAAGTGAAATAGTAATCTTTTGAATTTTAAAAGAATTTTCAAAATATGTGGACCTAAATCTCCAATAGTAATATTAAAGTGGATATGAAGTCTAAGTATTCTTAGTACCCTAAATCAATAATATGTGACAATGTGTGAAAATGTATGAATTGGGATGTAGTCTTGTTTTTCACTAGAAAAGTAACATGTTTTTGAACAATATCATTCGTTCTAATCTTACTTCTATGTATTGAAAATATCACATTCCATATTGTGTCATACCAAAACGTTTTCTAGGTTGCTCGACGTGCCGGCAATCGAGAAGTTTCTCTTTTGGATCGCATAACTTTGATTGAAGACTTTCATTGAGAAAATAAATTACTAAAAAGTATGCCTCATGACTTTTATCATCCTTCTACAAAATTATGAGAATTTCAAATATAATTTGCGACCACTAAAACGTGCTCAAAAACTAATTATTCCTTTTTTGCATGTATAAATAAATTCAAAATTACTTACATTACGAACTTTAAATTATGCCTGATGCACTAAGTGATACACTTTGTATTAGTTATATTTTATATTTTGATTATCCTTTTATTGTCATGAGGAGGTCTCTCCGTTTCCTATTTAAATCTTTTAATATTGTTCCACTCTCTATGTTTTACAAATGACAAAGTCTTTAATTTCACGTCAAAACATGAAATAAATTGTATATGGTCAAGAATTCTTCCATCTTTCATGTCATGCTTAGATTGCCACACCCTAAACTCATGATAATACAATGTGAACTCAAATATAAGATATTTTAATCCAAATATTAGTTTGCGCACATTTCAAGTCTTTAAGTACCTCTAAATGGATAGTAACCAATTTCAATTTGAAATTCAGACCATGGAAACACTTGGGATTCTTGCCAAAGAATGCACATTCTAAATTGATGAAAAAATAGTAACATGATGCACATTTTTAAAACCCCAAAGAAATGATGTCCAAAGCATGTTTGAATACTTGCTTTTTTGCTAAAAAACCACGTGCACATATAACATGTTTTTTTTTTTTGGGGTGAATGCTACTTGTTTGTTAAGGTCTTTGATTTCAACATAATAGATAAGTCCTATTTGGATTGTAATACAAATTATTTCTAATCATCTCAATATCTTCTCTACATTTTCCTATACCTTAGTTGAATTGTCAATATCTTGAATCTTCGAAGTATTATTATATTGAAATGAAATGACATTAGAAGATAACACCTAAACCAAGGACCCTAAACCCTGAACACTAAAACCTGAACCTAAATACCAAATCCTAAACCCTAAACCCCAAACCCTAAAAACCCTAACCCTAAACCCTAAACCTAACCTAACCCAAACCCTGAGCGTTGACCTAAAACCTTGTATATAACTCGCATGTGCGAGTAGATTCGAGGTATGTACTCTTCCTTATTTTAATTAGCCGGGAAATAGTTGATTCCCGCTAAGATTTCGAATTTGCACTTTTTTAGGGGCTGTGGAAAAGTCCCCCCGCCAATTTTGAAGTTTCCTCCCGCCAATTCCGAAACGGTCGTGTGTCCGAGAGTGACCTCGCCGATCCTCGAAAACTTTCTTCATTTCTTTCCTTCTCACTTTGGTTGTTGTGCAAGGTTGTTGTGGAGAGGCTTGGAGGTAGAACAACTGTCGGAGGTTGAGGAGGGTAACATCTATAGGTTGCGCACGGTTGAGCAGGGCGCTTGCGCGAGGCAACAACGCACCAGTTGTCTTCTTCATAAGGTACATAATGTATACTTCTTGCATTCTCCGTGCACAGTCTCTAGCAATTAGGATGTGACAGTGTGTAGGGATATTGCGGTGGTTCCAGTTGCTACTGTGATTTTAAAGCATCACTGCGAGTTTCTTGACGACTGATGGAAAGATTTGGGTTGTAGTACACAGATAGTCTGATTGACAGGCTGAAGAGTTTTACCATATGAATCCCTAAAAAGACGCCGAGAATCACGGAAGGACAGTTTAGCTTGAGTCGAGGTAAACTGTCAATACATTATAGTAATACAGTTTAACTCGAGTGGAGCTAAATTGTCTGACCCTCTATCCAAGGACAGTTTAGCTCGACTCGAGGTAAACTGCCATTGGAAAGAAGGCCAGAAGGACAGTTTAGCTCGACTCGAGTTAATCTGTATTACTATAATGTATTGACAGTTTAACTCAACTCGAGCTAAACTGTCCTTCCGTGAATGAATCTACAGTTTAGCTCGACTCGAGCTAAACTGTCAAGACAATATTGTAAGACAGTTTAGCTCGAGTCGAGCTAAACTGTCATACCTTATTTTCTAATTCTATTTACCTCGACTCGAGATAAAATGATTATGAGTCTGATAGGTCTGGTCAGGCTTAATTGTCACTGACAAGGGTGAGATAATTTCATATTCGGATTAACTAATCGCATGAAATTTTTTACTTGATATAAAATACCGCATGAGTTTACCTCGAGTCGAGCTAAATTTGCCTGGTTTACAATGTCAACACACTTGAATCATAGTTATTTTCAAGCGCCAGACTTTACCTCGATTCGAGATTAATTACCTTCTTCCTATGCTTCTTTATTGATGTCTATTCCTACAAGTTAGTTTCCCATTCTCATTTGTCAGGGTTATTTAATATTTATCTCATTGGAATGCAGGATGTCGTCTTCGGAGGGCGACGATGTTCATGTTGACGCTCCGGTGAACCCAGACGTTCCTGAGTTTGATGTTATTCCTCGCCGTCTCTGGGTCGGGATGATTGTTTCGCTTCACAATGGTTCGGGTGTTCGCGTTGCGGAGGGGTTGGTTCGCAATGTCCGCTCTAGTGCACTTCTAGGTTCCTCTGGTCCTCTTGGGGATTCAAATGTTGTAGTACAGGTGTCGACTACTTTTGTTCTAGAGGAAGCTCCTGATGAGTGGAGGTACTCGTTTAAGTCCTGGCCTATTCAACAAGTCTTCTTAAACGGTGTGAGTCTCTTCCATCATTGCCTTAGGGACGTTTACAATGTCTGGTTGGTTAAGCGTAACAGACCTCTAGGTGGGAGCTCCCGTTCGTACGACAATTCCGCATGGAATACACGTCCAACAGTGTCGAGGAATGCTGAATTCCTCATGACCCCTCTTTCGATTAACGTTGTTGGGAGCAATAGTTGTTGCAGTCAAAACTGTGTTCAACACTACCCTAGAGATAAAATAAAAGTCCTTCGGACGCGCTTGTACAGTGAGACCATCGTGCAGTTCAGAAATCATATCAAACTCGACGTTCACAGACAGTTTCATAGAAACGCTGCGGGTAGGAAGGTTGTGACCCTAGAGGGTGTGGACGTTTGTGCCCATGCGTGGATGAAAATCATGGGTGTAAGTTCGAGTACTTTCTATCGGAATGCGAAGGACGCTGCCGTTGGTCATGCCGCTCAACACCACGGGAATACCGGTTTGCGCAAGCCTAGAGGTCATACGGTTGTGGCTACTGCCGCTCTTGGAGCCATTCTCGATAGACATGCGGACCACATGCCTCACAAGTCTCGTGTTCTCCCATCTGGCGAGAAGGCTGTGGCAAAGGTCCTCCCTGCGAGTTTTAAGTGGAAGGATCAGAGACCGCTTCTTGATGATCATCTCGGTGATTGTGGATTGCCGCCAATCTCAACCTCAAGCTTGAGTAAGATTCGGCGTGTGAGCTTCCCTGAGTACTATGCCAAGAAAGTTGGAGACAACTTTGCCCGTTGTTCTACTTGTGACAAATACCAAGATCAGAAGAAGCTTACTCAACCTGGAACAGAGGCATCACTGCTATGGCAGAAGAAGATGCAGGTTCACATTGATTCTGCTTTTGCACATCGGGACTTGTACTACCTGAACCGATTTCGATCAAAGTCGTCGCCCCAGGAGGTTCTTACCATCATGCATGATAAGATGGATCACTCGAAGACCGCCTCCCCAGTTTTTTCACATAAAACAAAGCACTTAGATGGGCTTATGAAGTTGCCTCTTGTAGTCACTGGCATGCTTGCCCATGGTCATGTGGACCAACGTTACGCCCATTACGGCCTTGATTTATACTCCCATGATGCCAATTACACGGTCGGGTCGTTTGCAAAACTATTGCGTCACCTAGAGGCGCCTCCGAAGTCATCGTCCCGACAACTCTTTCCAGAATCTAGTTCTCATCCATTGTATGCGGCGGTATTACGGGGTGCGGAGATGTGTTTGGATCCATTAGGGCCGATTCCAGATATCCTTGTTCCAGGGAGGTCTTTGCCACCAATATTGAACGTGCAAATGGACAATACAGTTGGTGATAACAAAAATAGATTTTTTTTCTGTTTTTGGTCTCTTCTTGTTGCAAAACGCATCTTCCGCGAGGTTTATGTTAATTTTATGCTAGTTGGTCATACTCATGATGATATAGATGCATTATTTGGACGTTGGAATATGACACTGAGGAAGGAAAGTTTTCCAACCATTCCTTTGCTCATGAGGTCGTTTATGAAAAATGAGAGTGTTCCCACAATCCCACATCTCATCCAAGAGGTTCCTGACTTTAAGAAGTTCATTGGGGATATGATTGCGGACAGTGATGAAACTTTGCAGGGTCATACGAAGGCTCATCAGTTCAAATTTTATGTGGACTCTAGTGGTTGTCCGGTAATGAAGTATAAAATCCTTTGTCATAATGAGGATTGGCTTCCTAAGGGAGGAGAAGGTAGTGGCATCAAATTGTGGAAGGAGGATTCTGAAGGAAGATCTTTATGGCCTCGCGGAGAACCTGATGCATTGAAGCCTTCTATGATGCGGCATCTCCATGAGGTGGTGAAGGGACTTTCAGGATTCATCAATCACTGGGAGCAATCATCGCGGGAGTCTGTTGAAGCCAGATCTCGTTTTGAGCCGCTATCGTATTATTGGCGTGATGTTAGAGATGCTTTGATAATTCCAATGGATACGCCAATATCATTGGAAGACGGCTTTTGGCCATCGACGCGAATTGCCCATGCCATTGAAGATGAGTTCTCAGCGGAGGGTGAGGTTCGCGAGGAGTACCGTGAAGATGAGCATTTTGTTGGCCAGAGACGCGATCGTCCACCTCCTTCTTTTAGAGTTGGTGGTGATCTTTTTGCTGGCTATTTTGTTGCATTGCGGCCTTGTGATGGGGACGAGCGCCCACTTTGGATTGCTCAAGCAATTTCAGATCCTAATTCTAACCCAGATATGCCAAACACCGTGCGTATCCAATTCTACCGCCCTATATCGCGCGATCGGGATGTTATGAAGTTCTATAAAGATTGGGATACAGATTGCAACCTCCGCTGGACAATTGAAAGGGGATAGCCATAACGTGGGAGAGTACCGATTCAATCTTGACAGCATGGAAACCTAGGTCTTCAAAGAGGGATGGACGTCATGTGCAAGATTCAACTACAAAAATTCCGAAGGGACAAGTAGCAATTATCAAGGCTTCCTTGGAAGCACTTGCCAGGTCCGAATCGTAATAGACTTTGATAAATGGAGTTTCCTTTTCCTAGATTTTAGATTCTGATGCGTAATACTTCATGTAGTATGGTTAGATCCATTGGTGCTGAGATTATAGATATTTGTATTTGATTAATTTACACTCTGTATGACTATAATATGTGATGCCAATGATTGCTATGAAATATTCTCTCCATTGTTTTTGCGTATCGGTGATAATTTGCAGCATGTTTTATTTTCTTTTTAAAATAACAATGTGGTAAATTGCTTTTAGTCTTGAAACCAATAATACCAGTAATTGCCTTCATGGTGAATGATAGAAAGTAAATGTTGGGTCGCACTTTAGCTCTAGTGGAGCTAAAGTGTGAGCAAATCTTTTTATTTAGTTCAGTGTACTTAGTAATGGTGCGCACTTTAGGTCAAGTGGAGCTAAAGTGTGTGGAATTGCCTTTTGGAGTTCATTGCACCTCTAAGTGATGGGGACACTTTAGTTCGAAGAGAGGTAGTGTGTGCAATTTTTTTCCACTTCTTAGCACCATCATTTGAAACTCGTTATACATATTTTTTGCCAATGTGTATTCCACAAGGAGAATTGAAATTCTTTTAAATAAAATAGGGCTCATCAAAATGTGTTTAGCTAATTCTCTTACAAGTGGATATTTGTCTGTCATTTAGCTCACTTTTAGCTAAATTGGAGCATGGTGTTAATCCGGGTTAGTAGGATCGAGTGTGAACATTTAGCTATTCATATTCAATGAACACATGTGGTATAAAAGAAGTGTCAACTAATGTGTTCTTCTTTTCAATATTATAGTTAGATTTGTAATGTAATGTTATCCGTAGTACTTATTTTTCTAGGGGTTTTTGTAGAAAACATTACCTCCCAATTTAATGGAAACTCATATCCCTCCATATTGTAGAGTTTAGATGTGCACTTTAGCTCTTATGTCCTACATGTGTTAATTTGGGAGTCGCTAAATCTCCCAATATAACAAATATGGTGTTAAAACCATGAACATCATATTCATTAGAATGAGACAAATCGTGAGATTTGAGACTAAAAGCCTATTACTTCGGACACAAATATCATGAAAAGTTGTTGCAAACGAAGGCATACATCATGCACCATATAAGAAACATCCCAAATCTAACAATAAACAACATGATCATTGCGACCCTTCAAAATTGCATTACACAAGTCATACTATTAATAGATCGGCATGGAGAATATAGTTCCATCCATAGTCAAAAACGAGTGAGCATAATGGAAATAATCATACTAAAACTTTATTTTCATGACATTGTTTACCAACATAGGTAATCACAAGTTAATTTCTATTTATAGTAGTCTAGGATCTATACTATCGTGTCTACAACAAAACACGGAAGGACTCCTAAAGCATATAAAATTGTTCCTACTTAGGAGTTCCCCCCTCACTAGAAGGAATGGTTGAACCACCTCCTCGTGTCTGCAGAAGTAAGGCCTCTTGCGCTTTCACTTTCGCATATCCAATCATAATTTCCTTCTTCTGAGAATAGGGTTTATAGTAATCATCTACTTCCAAATAATTCACGAATTTTTGCACAGGTGAATGACGTGATTGATGGCACTGACCACTACCAGCCCTAGAACCACCACCTCTACTCAAGCATAGTGACTTTCGACGAATCTGTGAAGATGCAGATCTCAAAGATCTAGGCTTAACATCGAGAGATTCGGTATGCAGTCCCGTTGAACGGGATGGAGGATTACTAATTCCAACAATACCTTCAGATCTTGAACTAGGAAGCCGCTTCCCATTAGCAAGAGTAGGAGGAGAAGGCTGGACACAAATAAACGAAGGCGGAATAATCAAGTTGGATGAGATAGGCTCAGACTCCTTCACCTCGTTTACATCAATTGCACCATTAAGATAGAGCTGCCATTTAGGAGTGCAATCGCCAACAGGCTCTATAGATGCACACATTCGCTTGAGTGGCGAAGGAGATGCCACACAAGGAATTCCAGCCCTCCGCTCAGGTGGGCTATCAACAACACCATCATCGACCTTCTCTGTAGAAAATTCCATGATGGCATAGGCAACATCGGTTGCAATGCACATAAGAAATGGCTTTGAATAGTGGAATTGGAAAAAACCTCCAGGAAGCGACCCAGAGTACTCAGAAAACGAGCCACAATTGGAGGGCGGTTTACTACCATCACTCCTACATGAAGGGATAATGGTAGCCTTTACAACCTGCAAAAGACACACAAGACAATAGAAGCGATGAGTCAATATAACAACAGTCACAGCAATCCAACGCATGCTCGACCCGAGGATAAATATGAAAGCCCAAAGGAATACAATATACCTAGGATCCATAGTAAACACAACACGCTCGACCAGAGGATAAACAATAATAAATCCTAAAACCAACGGACAGATGACTAGCAACAAACAGATAAAAAAAACACGAGACAAAGCCAATAAATTACAAAAAAACTTATTGCAGTTGTAAAATATTTATATACTCAAAATGAAATAGAGTATTTACAATATCGATACTAAATTCCTACTATATTACAAAAAAAAGCCGATAAAACTATGAAGCCGGCAAAGAAGAACCATGTGGAATTTCATAGATATAACCAATGTTCTTGTTTGAGAGCACCATCCCATCTACAATATATTTCATGAAAGGACTATTAGGCGCCAATGGCTCAACCCCTATGTGATTGATATTAACATAATCATGTAACTGCCCAGTAGGGCATTCAAAAACCAGATGTCGCAGCCAAGGTACAAGTTCCTGAGTAAGGAACTGGTCGTCACAAGCCGCATGTCTCCACGGACGAAGAAAAATATGGCATTTCCCATATGATTACAAACGCTCTTCTCCGGGCTGTCGTCGATGAGAAGGGTGTTGTCCGAATCTAGGACCATTGACCCAAGTCGTTGCCTAAATAAAGTTGATGATAGAGTTTTCAAAAAGATCATGTTCGAATTATTCGGATCCATCAAGAACTTATTGGGCGAGGTTTCGATTCTATCACAGCTCTCCTGACCAAGAACCAGAGCTGGAGAAGGCATGTCCGAAAAAAGATAATTTGCAATTTCAACAACAGTGGACTTCTTCATTGAGCTCCAGACGACAATAGAGTTCGTTATGTTTCGGGTGTCCGCTAGAAATGCACGAACTTCAGGGCGAGTATACACAGCTTTTGGACCTATGTACGCAGGAACGGTGCAAGAATACGCGGCCCGACTCCCTGAGCCTTTAGACAACCGAGGGGCATGCTCTATCTCGCAAAGGATGCCATTAATATCCAGAACAATATTAAGCCACTTGTGTGGCCGCCGGTTGGGCACAACGGACAAACTCCTCCGCAAACAGTCCTGGGACAGGACGAACACACACTAAAGTCAATGGAAATTACCTGATGAAATGCACATTGAGCAATATGCAAAGGAAGCGTCATAGAGAACGAAGCTAGTATGTGAGCGGGGAGCAAGGAGCAGGGAAAATGGGAGCAGAGAGCAGGAACTTGCAAAAATCTTTTGTTGAGAATTTAAAAATTTGGTTGTTAAAATATAAAAATCATATAACTTATGCAAAATTAGCAAAAAGATGCCTATGACCTAGTACCACAGGGGTCCTAAACTGCGAATAAAATATGGATTTGCACATTTAGAGACGTTGAATCTGGTTTGAAAAAATTCAAAATTTCAAAAGTTTGAGGGGATTAGAATTTATTATTCACTACCTTATTTTTTTAATCAATTGGTAAAAAGATAAAATTATAAACTTGAAAAATAAAGCTACGGAAGATTTCAAAAACTTGGTAGTGGCCCTTTTCGTTGCACTCCATATTCAGATATAACTCAACGAACTTAATACACGATTTCAAACCCTACAATATAAAGAAAACTACAAATTACTTTCTACATCATGGTGATACGTGGCATAAAACCCCAGTTTCTAGAACACGCTTCACTTCATTGAAGCTAAAGCTCGGGGCATGCATAAACACATCTACTGCGGAATCCAAACTACAGATAATAGTAAAGATGTAGTAAAGATGCTTGCATTGGGCCCATTGTCCGCGTTTCCCTAAGGACTTTGTCAACATCTCTTTGAAGTATGGACATGAACACTCTGGAAATGAACCTATAGCGATCAGGTACTGTTGAGAATTGGGAACTATACCAGATTCTACAGTAACGATACATCCAAATCCTGGATGAGGTACCATGGTCACTTGATGAATGCGACACTTGAGGGTGACGGCTGATGCACAATTGTTGAGATGTTTTGTTGTAGGAGCCTTCATATTCCTGCGAATACTCTTCCCAGATCTGATCTTAGGATATTCATCAGGGGAATCCATAGTGGGATGAAAATTCATATCAAGGGTAGGACCTTGACTACCAAAAAGTCTTCTTGGAGACATCGCCACACGTTGAGGTAGTTGAAAACCTGCATTCTCGAGTGCCAAAATTTCTTTCTTCGAAAGATTAGTTCCAAGTTTAACTGGCCAGACACTTGGAACATCAGGTTTCGAGAGGACCCACTTGCGTTTGGTGCCCTTCACACAACGCTCGATGTCGTCATTGCAGAAGAAGAATTGCATGCGCTCCACCTTGTTCTTCTTATAATTGTCCATCATTCCAACATAGGTAGGAGCAGCAGTGCTTTTGTTGTCTTGCACAATTCTTGCAATACACTTCCTCTTGGTAACTGCCTGTAATGCAAAACATGCTTTTGCAGAAGTCTTTGGCAATCTTGCAATGTGCCATTGCGACTCATTGCATACAGTCTCCTGAACGGCAGTAATATGGCTTGAAAGAGATCTCAATGGAGATTGAATCACCTCTGTTGCCATGGGAACGGTTTCTTCTTCAGGTACGGTAGAAAGAAACTCCTCGTGAACATTACTCATACTAGGTGCACCCGTACGAGCTCTGGATGTTCTGGTATTGATTCTTGGATAGGAATAGTTTACCTTGTCAGGCCTATGGGACTCATGCTCGTCACCTAAAGGCATGTCGGGCTTGCGTTTCTGACTACCAAATACTTCTTCTCCTTCCATGTGGGGATGACGAGTGCAAAATTCAGCAGCTCCAGGCATTTTTGCTATAGCCTCGTTGAGAACCTTGGGGTTTCCAGAGCGAGAGACAGAGCGTTGGGCAACCCTTAATAGCAACTCCTCCTTTCCAGGCCCATTGCCTCCACGTTCCCCTTTAAGAAACTGATAATACTTCACCACTTGCATAAATGCCCTAACAAAGTCATCCACAGTGGCCACATACAAGTCATTACCTCGATTTCCGGACTGCTGGAGCCATTTGTTGTGGACTGTCTCTGCAAGATTGCATGAGGGCATCTCGGCAAGCTCAGCCTCATTAAGATTCTACACACATGCCATGGAATGAAGAGACAAAGGTGTTATTCAACCAATAACATGAAAATTGATTAGTACGAATATTTGGGCACAGAAATGAATGGTTTCATAAAACATGTTTACGGCTTTTGCTTACCGTGCATGAAGGTAGCTGCGATATCGTCAAGAAATACTGCTGCACCTTTGGAGGTGCGCCCAAATCCAATGAGAGGATGCATCCAAGGGCAGGGGCAGGAAGCATGCATAACTTGCGCACACTTCCTTTTAATGATAAGGCTGATGCACAATTGTTCGCATACTTGGTGGACGGGGCCCTTTTGTTGCGCCGGATATTTTTCCCTGATCTGCGGGTGGGATAATCGTCTGGATATGCTGGAGTCGTGTAAGCTGATAAGTCCACAGATAATGGTTGGTCTTGAAAGAGCCTTGCTGGCGAAATCTCTTTCCGCCGGGGTAGTCTAAAGCCTGCATTCTCCAAGGAGAGGATCTCTTTGCGAGATAAATTGGTCCCGAACTTTATCGGCCATACCTCTGGGACCTCTGGTCGTGACAACACCCACTTTCGACGAGTGCCCTTCACGCATCTTTCAATCTCGTCATTGCAGAAGAAGAATTGCATAGACTCCTTCCTATTCTTCTTATAGTTGTCCATCATACCAGTGTAGGTTGGAGCAGCAGTGCTCTTCCCGTCTTGCACAATCCGAGCTACGCACTTCTTCTTGGTGATAGCTTCTTGAGCGAAGCACGCTTTGGCGGATGTCTTTAGAAGGCGTGTGATGTGCCATTCGGAAGCGTTGCATGCAGTCTCCTCCACAGCAGTGACATGGTGGCGATCGATTAGATGAGTGGGTTGGTGTGGTTCAAGGATTCGGTCCTCCCGATCAGAAGATGTAGGAGAATCAAGGGGTGGAAGGTTGTGGTTGTTGTCATTGAGCACTGATTTGGTTTGGATGCGCGGTCTTGACATGCTAATCTTGTCAGGCCTGTGAGACTCATATTCAGAACTAAAAGCTGTATCTGGCTTTCATTTAAGAGAAACAAATACCTCTTCCCTTTCAAGGTGCGGCATTCTGGTGCACAACACGTCGGCGCCAGGCATCTTCAAGAACGCTTCGTGGAGTGGTTTTGAGTTTCCAGTTCGAGCCGATAACCTCTGAGCAGTTCTGAGCTTGAGTTCTTCCTTTGACGGACCAGTACCACGGCGCTCTCCTTTGAGGAACTGGTAATTTGCTACGCACTACATGAAGCCACGAACAAAGTTGTCCACGATTGCCACATACAGGTCGCTCCCCCGATCGCCGGATTGCTGTTTCCACTTGTTATGGATCGATTCTGCAAGGTTTCATGATGGCATTTCTGCAAGTTCGTCTTGAGTGAGATCCTGCAGTTGTAAAGTGGTGTCAAATTAGCCTTATCAAAGAATTTAAGTAATGATTGAAGGCAAAGTAGATTATGAAGAATAAATAGAGGAAGGTAGAGGACCAACTAGTTGCATGAAGCCACCCCACTGCCGGTAACGAAAGTGCGAGAAGGCGAGCCAAAGCTCAAGTCGAGGAAGGCCTTGTTCAAATGCAGCACCGGACGACATCCACCACGCTCAAATTGCAAGATATTTAGTATCCGCCTCTGCCATGGACTTGGCATCTCTGTATTGCTGGCACAGTTTTCGGTGCTGAGCTTGGAGGTCCTGAGAGATGTCAGCCTTTGTGTGCTTTTCCAGAGACTGTGTCCAGTGAAAAAGACAAGTCCTTTCTCTATCCACCATTTTCTCACTCACGTCTCCACTTCCGTAGATGATGCGGACAGCGTTTCAATTAGTCTGGGCGCTCTCGGCCATGAATCCTTTAAAATTGACTTGATGCACACCGTGGCGCGCCATGACAGCATTCAGATTCTTCCATACAACTGATTGGGCTGCGACGTCCTCCGATTGCATGTCACATACTACGATTGTCATGACCCGACAATAAGTGGAGTCGTATACGTAGCAAGCCATGGTAGTCCAGGATCTGACACGTTTGATATGGTCAAACATTATCCAGGCGTTCTCAAGGTCACCTCCAGATTGCATTTGCTTCACCAAGTCAACTCCGCTGCCAGGCCCGACCTCGGACATCTTGAAGACAAAGACCTTGTCCATGTCTGATCCTTGCCCCGGAAACATATTCTCCTGAACAAAGTTCCAGGTGCTCGAGCCTCGAAGCTTCGTAATGCTGTCCATGATTCCATACCGTCGCAGATGCCTGAAAGTGGAGACAGAATTACGAATACTCGGAGAGGTTAGATGCTTGCACCGATCAAAGACTGGTAGCAACTCCGGGAGCTCCAAGGTCTTATGGTCTTCACCTACCCTAGCCAAAAGGAGTGGGCCAAGTACTTCCTTCGCTGTTTCAAGCACAATGGCGGAACGAGTTGCTGATGGAGTTCGTTCCACCTGCTCACCAATCAAGCTCTCGGTCTGCTCAATGAAGTCACGATAATCACCAGTCTTGACTGGATGGTCGTGAGATCCTAAATGCACACATGCTCTCGTCATGTGTGGTGTTGCCGACACATAGTATATCTTTGCTGGGCAAACTGCAATACACGTAGGTGGGACATTACATGTTTTGCAAACTAGTGTAGAACCGGTAGGAGGACTGGACCCAACTTCAAACACTTTGTCAGATATTCCATCCCACTCAGTCTCATTCACACCAGCGGTTCTATGGTCTCGAGATAGATACTCACAGTCGACATTGTCACAACGGAGGTGGCCAAGACATGAAGAGGTACGAAATGTAAGTTTCATATCGTTCTGAATATTAGACGTGATGGTGCGAGACCAAGCATGGCCATCATAACGTTTGTCCATGCCGCGAAGTTGCTTGGCTATAGTTTGTTGACCATAGATTCCTAACGGAGGAAATTCAAATACAATGTCTCCATTGTATTGAGGTGGCAAATATTTAACCTGTTGTAGTTTAAAAGCATTAAAATCTATTCGGGACAAGACGTTTTTTGACCTCTTACGAGCACTAAGTTTCATTAAGGACTGAACTACGCTGGCTGATGAACTTGGTGGAGAGTTTGACGGCTCGCTCGAGCGTGACGGACTGATAGGATGAGTCGACTCTTGGCGTATAGTTTGCGGAGATAGCGCCCTCTACTCTCTGCACTTTCGTTCTAACATTGAAAGTTGGACGTCTTCACTGTCCGAGTCATCACAGAGCTCATAGATGGTCTCAAGACCTGGCTCTACTTTGACTTTGGAAAGCACTGGGGTCTTAATGCTAATAGTGGAAGACTCCCAAGGTGTAAGGAGTTCAGTGGAAGCTACTGAAACTGACTCAGAGACTCCGTATGCCCGATACTTTCCGGGTTTAAGCAACCAGAATGTCCCCACATTGTTCCTACTCGACAACTGACCAAGAGCAAGCGAGACTAGTCCCGTTGTAATGTCAAAAATCTCTTCTTCCACAAAGACAGATTCTTCACGAAATTGAAACCTTAGACCTAGAGTTGTGGAAGTGACCATGGCATAACCATCTTCACCCAATGGAAATGTAACTGGCACAGAATGCAAATCAGCACGAATGAAGGCCATTGTACTCTAAGTAAATTGCAACCTCAGAAAGACAAAATGAAATTGAAACAAAAGAGGGAGTTTAGCAGAGGCACATAAGATTAAGTACTTGCACAAGCAAAAACTTCTAACAGGGACTGTAGAGTGATTTTTCACCACTCTAAGAAAACACCCAAGTATACCCACATCTTATAGGATTCGTTACGGGGATGATCATACGTCTAGTTTTAAGTATTTGGAGATTAATTGTGTCGTTAAAGCTATCTTTTTAGTTAATTCTTAAGGTTATCTATCTATTTTTAGGAATTTAGGGCTGTTAGCATCACTCTTAGGGGATCCATCCACAAAGTCTAATCCCAAAGAATCTCTCGTGCCTTAAGACGGAACATTAGTCCTTTTAAGATTGTGCTTATGCCACTAATCCTTAAACATTTGCCACACTGGGCTAATGGAAGTTTCCATTAAGTCTCATTGCATGGGTTCCTTAATTACAATCTTTAAGAATTCAAATTCTTACCTCATGCAAAATTGCTCCACTTTTCACGTCCGTCCACCCGGTCGACGTGATCACATTCTTAAGACAATGGTTAGTCTCAAAAACACACACACAAGTTAACTTAAGTCTTAAACAGTTCACCTCTTAAGTCTCCACTTAAGTTCACTTATCCACAATTATCCCTTTAAAGACCACGGTGTTCCACACTTATTCGTACCACTTAGTCTTTAAGATGTCTGAATTTTCTTAAGTCTTTACTCTTGGTCGGGTCCATGTTCTTAAGAACACAGTTTGTGTCCTTGAGTTCTTAAGCACTCAGTTATTCACTTAGGACTGATTCTTAAGAACCTGCACTGTCTAGACCAATTCAGCCCCAGAGTGTTCTTAAGTTTCTGTCTTAAGACTTCCACAGTCGGGAGTGCATCTCACTAAATGCAAATGTTATCCTGTATTCTCATTCTCACAAACCTTTAAGTCCAAGCCCTTAAACTTAAGGGTCTCCTGGTACTTAAGGTCTCAACCTTCATAAGTTTATGTATCCAAACTTGGACTTAAGATTCTTAAGTTTCTATATTTTCTTCTTCAGTCTTACTTTGGGAATTGTTCCTTATTTTCTCTCTTATGATAGATTTTTTCAACTTATTCACAACTTAGCCTACCTTAGAGAACCCCTTCTATTAAGGTTGGACTTAATGACAACTTTTTGTATGCATAATATGACACTCTTGCCATTCATCAAGGTATGCCACTCTTGATGTTTATTGCATCAAATTGCATTAACATGAATAAGAACTCCACTCTTATTCTTATGATACTCAAGTTATGCGCACTCACACTTGAGATCTTCTTAAGTACTTATGCATCATACACCTTATGCACTAAGTCACTTAATTTCACATTATCTCCATTAATCTTCACAATTATGATTATTACTCCAACACACATACAAGGTCACACACACACGACCTTATTAGTTAGGGTATTTCCCTAACTTATTCCATGAAGAATAAATATACAATGCACTCATGCATAGGAATTTTATACACAATTAATACCTCATGCATGCACTTGCATTTACAACACACAATGTCAAATTTATGCAATGAAGTTCACATAATATTGCAATTATACATATGACTCAAGTCACGCAAGACTCTACACATGCAAATTCAATAACAATTATATATTCAAATATAATATTAAATACTCTTACAACATTAAGAGTCATCAACTAGCTCTTTCACCTAAAGCTAGGGCTCACTCCAATCTTCCTCCAAGGAATTTCTATGGTAATGGCCAAGAATGCTAAAAATTCAAGCTAATCATTCTCTTCAACATCCAAGAGGTACACCTCTTGGCAAGAGGTTTTCCCAAGTATTAACCATTAAGATTAATTCCACTAAATCTTCAAATCTCTTCATATCTATTCATAGAAAGGTACACTCAACCCAAAGGGTGCGAGTTCAACCCTTTTCCCATTATTTCCTTATTCTTGGATATGAATAGGTATTTTCTAATTAATTAACTACTTAGAGTAACTTAATCATTAATTTTTTAATTCTCCATATATCTACAACCCTTTTTACACTCAATTTTCGGAAAAAATCTATTTTTGTCATTTTGGCTCTTTTTAGCCCTCCTCTTAGCTTGGAGACGTCCTCGTCGACTTCAACGACCTTTGTCCTTGAACTTGATCTTTTGCACTCCATCTTCCTTTCTATTATTTTTCTTGTAGTCTCCTTAAGCTCCATATAGCATTTCTTCTTACTTGTCTTTCTCTAAGAATTGTTGATGTTCTTCATTTGCTTTCCATTGTTTTCATAAGTATGTCTCATACATACTTATCTTCAAGTTTCTTCAATAACTTAACTCTTTTAGTTAAGTCTTCCACTTTTATACTTCCATAATTTTTTCGTAATAGTTTTTTTCATTTTAGCTTTTGAATTTTCCATTCTCTTTTAGATCTTCAAGTTCTTTTTTTTATTACTTTTCAAATTTTTCTCTTCAATTTAATTTTTTCTTCCATACTTCCTCTACACTTCACTTGAAATCATTTTTTTATTTTTTATTTTTTGTTTCCTTTTTACTTCATTCATCATTTTTTTCAAATTTAGAAAATTAGCACTCATTAGTCCTCACATCTCTTGATTAGCAAATGAGTAGTGCAACTAATTACTAATCCTAGATTACTAATTTTCTTTTCACTCTTCTATTTCTATTTTTTCTAACTTGTGTGAGCTATCCTATCATACAATTTTAAGTAGTGTGTTATTACTTCACCACTAATCGTGTTATCTACATCACTCACATTGTTTTTTTTTTTTTTCATAGCCTTTTTGCTTTATCTCTCAATATTATCATGTTCTTTCTTATTTTTCCCTTTCATGATACTCTCTCATTATAGTTATCATGTTCTCTCCCTCTTATTTTTTCCTTTCATGATACTCTCTCATTATAGTTATCATGTTCTCTCCCTCTTATTTTTTCCTTTCATCTATATGCCTTAAGTTTATTTTTGATTCATTTTTATTATTTTATTTTTTACAAATTCAATTGAATTTGCTCTTTCCTTAAGACACTATCCCTCCACATATTCTTAAAACTCTCACTACATCTAAGTCTTAAGATTTTTGTTTTATCCAAAGTGTAACTGACTTTGGTTTTGTTCTTAAGGAAACTCACTCATTTAGAGGTTTTTAAGAACCGACTTTCTTGAGGAAAATAAGGATCTATCCTATTTGTTCTTTTTCCTTAAGGAACTGAATTTCACTTGCTCGTCTGATTCTTAAAGTTCTAGTCTGCTCAAGATCATAACTTAAACTCTCACTTCTCTTAAGGTCACGGGAAGAGATGATCTCACTCAAAACAGTGTGTTTAAAGAATCTTACAAACTGATACTTAAAGAGATCTTCGCTAAAAACTTGAACTTAAAGAGTGGTACTTTAAAGGATAAACTTACTACATACTTTTTAAGTAGGAAAATTATCTGTTCTTTTAGCTCATTCGTGTCTTCCCGAACTGGTTCTTAAGTACGTACAGACAGAGCTCTGTCTGTATTGACACGCTTTCCTCATTCTTTCGCAGACTCCTAAAATCAGTTTTTTTTTTCCATTCTATCTCAGTTCTTCATACTCCTTAGTTCCTTGTCGTTCATCATCTTTTAGACTTGTGAAAATGTGTTGTGCATATGTCTCCATATAATCGAAACAGTGAGAGAAGTTATTATTTTTCTGTATACTTGGCTCAGCATTTGTCCCATATCGTTTGGTAAGGCTCTTGCGGCTAACAATATATAGGCTTGCAGACACCATACCTTCATCTAGCAGGCCTTGGTGGTCTGGTTGACGTGTGCCGCGGGTACATACTGTCGTGGCAACCTCCGGGTGCTAGTGCCGGGTATGTATCTATCACACGTGGCCTATCCCACCACGTCTGACTAGAGTGTTGGCTCCTGTAGTTGCAGGCAGCTCATCATGGTTCCCTTTTATTTTTTCATTTTAACTTACTGCACAGTGTTTCCTTCTTTGTGTGCATACTTCCACTTCACCTAACCTTCTTTCAATATGCTTCCGCTCTTATGTTTTTTGTAGATTCTCATACTTGTTCTTCAATCCCGGACAGTTACTCTTTTTAACTAGTTGTTGACTTCATTTCCTCGTGTTCATAATCGTATGACACCATATCATACAACCAATATCATTCATATTTCCACAAAAAGATTGCAACTTTACAATTCTTTGTCCAGTCTTTCAAAATCAGCTATCAGCTCATTATCTTGGCTTCCACAATAAGTCATATCATGAGTTCTCGAAGCTGCAAACGTCTAAACTCTTGCTGCAACTGCAAAATTTCTTTCTAGTATTCACATTGTCTGCACAGAGCTCCTCCTAATATTACTTAAGATCACATCCATTTAAGATCTTGGTCTGGCTTCGAGTCGAGGGCGCTTGTGCTTGTAAGCATCCTTGAACTCACACTCCTGGAGAATCAGCTGCAGCTCAGCCATCTCCACATTACGACGAACATCCTCATCATGCTTGAAGAGATACGTCTCATGTGTCTTCTGGTAACTCAGCCACGCAACGAGCTGCTCTTGACGCTTGTTGGAATTCTCCAAGGCAAACACCGAGCTCGCACCATGGAGAAAGTTGGTAATTACCATACACTCCAAAATTCTCATATGGCGACTTGGCATCTGCTGCAGGGGAAAGCTGTCGCATGAGCCTAGAGCAGAGAGCGGGGAGCAGGGAAAAGAAGACCAGGGAGCATGGATTTATATTTTTTTAACCCAAAGAACTCTAATAGGTGGAAGTAAACACCAAATGGATAATAAAGGACCTATCACCATGAAAGTGGATTTAGGGTTTAGGGCGAGTTTTTTGAAAATAACAAAAGAATATTGCAAAAATAAAATGAAGTTACGGTGCAATTTCTAGTATATGAATGCATATTTCTGGCAGAATAAATAAATGCAATTAAACACATCGATAAAGTCAGAAATTCTAATTCCATCCTCTACCATCAATTCAGCTTAAAATTTACTAGATTTTGTTCTAATCATGTATCTATATAGTCTATACGACGGCCACGCTTGGACAAAGACAATTACCTCGCATATCAAGAATGATGCGGGACTAACATTTCGCACATCTAGTTGCGTGCGCCATCTCCAATGCAATAACCTCAACTGTGCCTACTTGACTCGTGTCCATCGAACATCTTCCATCAACAGTACGGAGTGGGAGGGCTCGACATCGGCAAAGTTTGGGGTTGGTTGTCTTCCACCAAACGGTTCATCACTGGTTTGTAAGATTTGTAAGACACCCCCATCTTGCCTTGCTAGCTGCGATTCTAGAATATACTATGTGTTTGGCAGTTCAACTATGACTCGCGCATGTGTGCATTTAGGGGTTCATAGACATCCTGTCAAAGTTGGTGACTATCGGGAGTTAACCGAGAGGACCAATGCCCTACTTGGGGAGCATGTTGAAAGGACCCCAAATGCTACTACCTCTGCAATTTTTTTGGAGGCAAGTAAAGATATTCTTGGAGAGCTTCTTCTACGGCCTGAAGATGTTCCGTCGAAGATGTTGAACCTGGAGGAGTTAGTACCTGTTTTGGATATGTGCAAGTCCATCAGTTCACCTAGTATTCGAAATCAGGTCACAAGTTTCAAGTACCTACGGCGGTATGGCATCATGGATAGTATCACAAAATTGAGGGGTTGCAGCAATTGGGCTTTCATTCAGGAAAATAAATTTCCGGGCCAAGGATCAGATTCAGATAAGGTGTTTGTCTTCAAGATGTCTGAAGTGGGGCCAGGAAGTGGAGTTGACTTAATAAGACAAATGCAGCCCACCGGCGACCTCGAAGACGCATGGTTGATGTTTGACCATGTCAAGCGTGTAAAGCAGTGGACCACGATGGCTTGCCATGTGTACGACTCAACTTATTGTAGGGTTATGACTGTGGCGGTTTGTGATATGCAGTCTGAGGATGCCGCTGCTCAATGCATTTTTTGGAAGAATCTAAATGCAGTAGCAGCTAGGCATGACATACCGGATCCTAAGTTCAAAGGATTTATGGCTGATAGCGCACAAACAAATTGGAATGCAGTGCGAGTTATCTATGGAAGTGGCGATGCATCCATCCCAATGGCCAATCAAGAACGAACATGCCTCTTCCATTGGACCCAATCTCTTGAGAAGCATACGAAGGCCGATATCAGGGCTGACCTCCAAGATCAACATCAACAGCTTTGCAAGCAATATAAGAATGCAACAACATTTAATGAGGCCGAAACTCGCTACCACGCCATCGTAGGATGGTGGCATTCTTCAGGTGCCGCAACGGGGGAGAGTTTGAGTCGTTTGGAGTTGTGGCTAGCATTTTGGCATTTTCGATACCGGCAGTGGGGTGGCTTCATGCAATTTGCCCGAATTTCAAGGAGATGGCGATAAAAGCAATTGGAAAGCATGGTCAGTGGGCCAATTGTAAGCACCTCTATTATGTATTTACAATCATTTGTGGTTTGGATTCAAAGTCCGATACATTCATGCACGCAACTAGTTTTAGCTTCAATGAAGTGAAGCAAGTCCTAGAGAGTGGGTTGTTGAACCACCTACACTCGTAGATTTGACAGTTTCTACAAAGTATCCTTGTAACCAGCACTTGATTTATTTATGTAGTAGTGAGACTAAAAGGGCCACTATGAGTTTTTTGCAATATTACCTTTCTTCTGGTTTTGAGAATATCAATCAAAGTACTCCTCATAATCTTACTACCTGAACTCCACTATGAATGCATCGCGCTAACAGAATCTATAAGACAACAAATTCCCTTTCAGCGAATCTACGAGAGTAGTTGCAGTTTTACTCATTTTTCTAACTTACCCCACGACAAAACACATCTTCAAAATGAATTTTCGGCAGTTTCTGTAGAATAAGATTCCACGGTTATAGGTCTCAAATTTTATTATAAACAGTAAAATCTTTTGAAAATTTCTGATTTTCAAAATCTTCATCTACGTCTGAACTATTTTTGATCTAAAATATTCAAATCTTACTGCTCACCGCTCACCGCTCACCTCTCACCGCTCACCGCTCACACGATAGCCTCGTTTTGTTTTGGTTTGCCATAGAGGTACTTGTTCATTTCTTGCTTGCATAGCCAACGGGTAATGAATTGTACGAGATAGAACATGGTGGTGTACATGCACAAAATGTTAATATAGTATATACGACGCGCTTTCCATTTCCAAAACTTCCTGTGCACAATATTTTCTTCACCTACTGATATCGAATTTTGGAAGTGTAGCTAACATGTAATGCAAGGACAAATGTCTTACCAAGTAGAAAAGATTTTGTTATCTCTCATGGGAAAGAACAATTACCTTCAATTATACATTTTATGTCTATAGTATATCAGAGATGTGGAATGATCGATAAGTATATCAAATATACTATCAAGTATACTAACTAAATAATAGAGGTAGTACCTATACTGTCAATGTATCAAAACATACTATAGGTGTATGAATCTTACCTAAAGAATAAACATATAGCACATACATGGGGCGAACATATGAAACACAGGATATAAAGTATTGTTGCACAGTCTAGAATATACTAGAATGAGCTACACTTGGATTCGCTAATTGCATAACTGACATAACTTGTGGTTCCTACACGTATAGAAACCAGAGCAGATCAAAAGAACTAACCCAAACATGTGTTTGGAATAATCAAAAACCTTCCAGAGCCATTCTTATGACATCTATGGATTCGTCTGGAAGTTGGTAGATAGGATCACCTCCCTTGACCCTGTGTGTCGCCGGCAACATTGAGAACTTACAAGCAAGAACTACATCTGCATTAATGTGAGCAACTACACTATTTTGAAGGAAAACATAAGAGTTAGGACTATTGCCCCATTTCTGATAATAAGTCCCCACAAGTATGTCGTCCCCCACGTCAAACTCACCTCCCCACCTGCAAGTGAACTTTTCACGAACGACTTCTTTTCAACGTTGGCACTGAAGCACATAGAAATCGACGCCCTCCTCGTTTTCATCATTCGCCGGAATTGCAAAATTGTCCCCGATTTCCACCAAATCTCCCAGACCCTCTTTTCAATAGCATAGTCCCATGGATCTTCATCTCCTTCGTCCACCTGCCCCTGTTGCATAACGTCTCGTGCAAATGTCACATCTGTGGGAGCAAGCTTGATGACTGTCCATGCCTTCACATGTGACATCTTTTCACAAGATGGCCAATCTCCATCCAAACAGTGGCAGCAATAACATGAGAGGTTTCGCACCATTAGCAATGTCGGATCGGTTGCGGAAACTCCCCGAATTGAATGTAGCTTTCTAGACCCTTGAATTGTGTGGCATCCGTACGGTTGTCGCCGGTCTACGGTGTCCACGCCAATGTAGTGGAAGTATCTATGAGATACTATTCTGTCGTTGACAACCGACCTTTCCACCTAACCCGCCATCTTTTCTTTCAAGAAATTCACCGCGTCTCTTGCATCGTGCAGCTTCCGGCATGGATTGTGGAGTTGTTCAGTCCGCAAAGCTCTCTTGATAACAGCGCCTGCGCCATCCCACTCTCCCTTCCCATGTCCCGTTCCGAAGTAATTCCATTCCATAAGACAGCCTTCTGTAAGCCCTGCATACCTACTAACAAAGTACATAGACCTTGCTCCTTTGAATTGTCCGCCGCACCCGTCGCTCCACATCCAATGTTGGTTCACATGTATACCACGAGACTTCAGCCAATTCCAGTGCCTCAAGAAACAATGCTGCACGAACAACGTATCATGGGTTCTATCATCTGAAATATAGAAATGGATCTCTTTTACTACGGAATCAATATTAGGCACATGACGGTAAGTAATGTCCGCTAAAATTGTAATTTGTGTAGATTGCCAATGCATGGATTGTATCTCATTCTGGATCTCAAAGGTATAATTTTTGGCAAAATCAACATGAGATAGTATGGCATCAGTAGGCAAATCATCCATGCTAAGTCGGCATTGCACATCCTGCCACCTAGCAATAAAATTATGGGTTATGAACTTGTGCAGCCGGGGCACAAGATACTCAAAGAACTGAGCTGGAGATGTCTCCATGTAAACCTCTCCAAGGCGTTTCCGTGGCCTCCCATTCTCGTTCACTCCCACCACCTCCGAGTCAAAACGCCGCCACTTCAATTGGACTGCTGATGGCATTGACTCACGCGGACAGATAGGAAGCGTATGTCCTCCACAGCTAGTACATGTTCCCATCAAGCACTCCAAGCAATGGAACTCCTCTGTGTTCGGCTTCGGGCACACCACTACCTCCGATAGTTTTGTAATCCCATCAAACTTATTCAAATGTGCTGAACATCCATCAGAATCTACATTGTGACACACAATGCATGCGCAATCGCAAGAAATCTTGGCGTGGAATCCTCGTGTGGCCTCTCTGACTGACGACAAGGCTTGTCGAAGCATTTCTAGCTCAACAGCAGCATACGTTGCGGTCATTACATTTTTTTACGAAGTAAGGCCGCATTCTCTCAAAGGCTCGCATGGAGATGGGCTCATTAGGATGTGCAGCCTTGAACTTCTTATACAAGGACGCCTGCCAAAGATAGTGCCCAAATTGTATGTCAGCAATGTGCAAAATATACATTACGAGTATGTAGAACAACTATAGAAGTATAACATCAGACTACAAAGGTATGTCAATAAACTAAAAGAGTACATCGTGACTTAGACATGTGAGTATATACCTTGTGGTTTTTATACTCAAAATTAGTAGATAAGTGTTACAAGTACTTGTACAGAGTATATTATAGTATATTAGCAACGTAAACTATGTTCTAGGATACCATGGTCCAGTGTCACAAGTACGATCATAGACTATATGGGGACATCGAATAACTTGAATAGTATTCACAAAGTGTCTATAACTCTACATGAAGAGTGTGTTGTGGAATAACCGAAGCCTATTGCAGAGGACCACGTCGGTGTAACAACATACTCCAGGTGATGAGATGTGACTTCACAAGTCTATCATATACTCTCAAGGAGTATGTACATGGACAAGTTTAGCACATTCGAGTCTACACAAGTATCAACAAGGACCACCCATGTATTCCATTGAACTACTGCTGTTCATTACGCACCAAAAAGTACTATATAATTATAACCTAGGGTACAGAAAGATACAATGAATGTGTATCAAAGGACTACTGGAGTGTTTAACGACGACAAGAACGGGATGTTGACCATACTAACCAAGTTTGATACTATGATAGTGGTCGAATTACAAATGGGACCACAAAAAATTATTCACGTACAACCAAAGTGGGTGCGGTGAAGTACCTGACTTTCAAGCAGTAAGTGCGTTGGATGACTTTCGTACATCCTCTTCTCTATCCGTTTTCTCCTGACATCCTTCTTATTGGAACTGACTTGAGTCTCCGTAGACCACCACTCCTTCACAAGCTCCCTTGTTTGAATCGACAATCCAGCCCTCTTTCTCCGCTCAACAAGCTTAAAAATGGACGATCTTGTGGATTGAAGACTTCACCGTCGATGCAGCGCTGCGACTATGTTCTGTGTTTTTGTATGAAGGACCCTCGATATCGCACGTACTCCTATGCCATCTGTATTAATAGCAGCATCGAATAGTGCCTCCCTCCTCAGTAATTTTTCTCTAGACCATGGATTTCTGAGGAGCTGCAATTTGTTCCTATAGGATTGAATGATGGCATGGCTAGTTTTCGCATCATCCTGATAACGGTAGCATTTGGGTAAATGGGGAACTATAATTTTGGAGGACAAAACTGTCTCCAGTACAGCCTGTCGGAACTCTAAACCCTCGCCAACAAGATGAATTCAGAAATCCGTGCAGAGACTCTACTTACATCCCTACGTCCAGAATTGTCTCCACGAAGGTCCTCACCGGCAAGAGCCAAACGTAGCGACCGCTCCGCCAAATCCCTCTTTCTCGCTCTACTACGTCTTTGACGTTCGGCTGCTTTCTCCTTAGCTAAAGCAACCTCTTCATTCGATGGTCCACTAAGTTCAGGCCTAGCTGCACGCCTCCTAACCATCCTGTAAAGCTAACATAACAAAAGTATGTGAATACCATGTTCCTGAACGTGAACATGCAAAAACCACATTCTATGAAGCTGGAAGCATTTACACACATGTAGTGAACAATATATATTTTTAGACATGCAGACTACTTAATGTTTGTATAGAGTCACATGAAGATACCTGGGATTTCAAGAGCTTCCCAAGAAAATGTGCCTAACTTCTCAGTGGCCTAAAAACTCCATACATGGGCTTCAGAGTGCATCTGTACAATGTCAATGTCTCAAGACGTCATCATAAAAAGTACACGTATAGAAACCAGAGCAGATAAAAAGAAAAGGTATCATCAGATTGTCACATGAGAAGGGCATGATTAGCATCTGAGTGACACTTACGGTGATCTCGTCGCTCTCCGGGTCGTCTACTGAAGTGATATTCAGCTTCTTCAGCAAACTCATACTTGCGTCAATGGAGGACAGAATGATCTCCAATTTGTCCCTGATGAACTTCAAATTTTCCTTCACAAAGCACCCCGATCGGCACTGTCGTAGTGTGCCTCCTCTCCTCGCATTGCACACGGGTCCTCGGCTCGCAAGTGCAACCCACAACTGCAGGTATTGATTGCACAAGATGGTCCTTGTCCACACGCAAGAAAGACGAATCCAAGCTCTCAAAAATGCAATCGATTCCACCAGTAGAGTTAACCTGAATCCCTGATTGTTCCATACCAGACAAAAATTCATCAGTTGCAAAGGAAAAGCGAGACCCAACGATGAAGCAGGAACTTCCCAAACTGTAGAGCAACAACTATGCTACCCCAAACAATGTTCAATATGAGCTACGGTCACTCACGACTAGCATGTCATTGATCAATAATATGGACTTTAATTTCTCACAGTTGTTCTCATAATGTTTTGGTAGAGTTACATTTACCAAGTGATTTAGAGCATGTTTATTGTAGAAACACAAGTCTCTATTTACTCATGAGCACTGCAAACTGACTGCATGCCCAATTATAGCTATCAATATTCAAAACAACAATAAATTTTGGAATGGGGATCTGCAGCTAAGTTCCACACACATTGAATCTATCAAAACATGGCAGAATGCAATATAGAGTCATACCTTGAAGAACTGAGTTTGCATATGTCGACCAGATATCTGCAAAACCTTCTTTCTTGTAGCCGTCAAGGTATGTTGTCGCCTGCGGTTTTCTAGAGTTCGATCAATTCCAAGTACTACATTGGCGCTTGGATGTCGAACTTCTTCAAAGATTCCCTAAACTGTTTAGATTGCAAAAAACCACGTTAGTATGAAGGACTCGGTATATCTTGTCAGGAATAATTTTATCTCTAGGTAGGAGAAGAAGATGGTGTAAACCTGTTTGCACTGGAAGAAGACGTCGATGCAGATCCCGGCGAGGTTGTAATCGACAGAGCTCGAAGGTCTGCAAAGTGGAGAAGACGACCCTGTACCAGTTACAGCAAATAGATCTCTGAGCTACGGTCACATTGATGAGTTCTGATGCAGTAATGAACAAAGATCGGCAACTCAAGTTCTCAATGTTCACAGATCTTGGAACTTCAGGCCGGCGGCTGCACATCACCTTCATCCATTGGGAGTTGTGCTGTATAGATTCTGGGGAAAGGCACCGATAAATATGGAGTGACTTGAGGACAACACATGTCAAATGATTATTGGCACGATTCTTACACAACAGTCGTATATTGGAATACTATGGAGGCTGCGAAGATACCAAATATACTTTGCAGTATATTCATTTAGTCAGGACACCGTTTCCTTAATTTTAAAGTAAATGATGGAATTTCAAAGTTTTTTAACAAATAAGAAATGGGTTAAAATTAGAGTTTGTGTAGGGTGTAGAGCCCCAATTTTATTTTTTTAAAAGCCTACATTAACCCCCATCATAAGTGCTCTAAAAATCAGCCCTTTTTTGGCTGTTACAAGGAAATTAAAGTGGACGATCATAATTTTTCAATTGGAATGATTGAAAAGAACCAGTTTTGCATGTTAACTCAAAGTTTTGTAGAATTGTGAAGCTTAGGTCTTCCACAAGAAGTATATTTGTAATTTTTTAAAAACTGTGACAAGTATGTAGTAATTACAAATATACTTCTTCTCATTGAACTGTAGTCCGGTTTAGGTAAATTTTTTGATGTGTGCCATGGCATGGAAGTTTTATATCACATTTTGCATACCACCATCTGAAATCCAAGGCAAATTGGGCATGTGACGCGAAGGAGAAGTTGTGACATTGAAAAAACCGGTTTGTGACAATATATTTGTACCACCTTAGTCGACTATCACGCGGTACTTCCCTTGCCCAGCAACGTTTGAGTCACCCCACAACAGTTTGGGCTCGGCGGACCCTGATCCCACCGAAATCATGGCTTGGGGCGTTGCAGGGTTTGATGCGCGGGGCTGCGGGTACTCAAACTTTGGAGGGTTTCTGGGCTTCGACTCTGCTATGCCCCGTCTGCTTGTGGTTACGCGGGCTTCTTCCAAGGGCGGCAGTGCTTCGCCTATAACTGTCGCTCCCGACCTTGTGTCGAACTGGGCGTGCTCCCTTCAATTTCTTGCCTCCGCGATATGGGCTGTGGGGGTTTCCTCTGTGGGCCGCGGTTCACTTTCTACTCCATATGCGTCCAGCCTTGTGCCAAGCTGGGCGGGAGCATACTTCTGATCTCCTCCCTTGGCGATGTGGGCTGTGAGGGTTCCCTGTTGGTCTTCTTCTTCGGGGATGTGGGCTGTGGGGGTTACTTCTAAGAGCAAAAGTGCTCCACTCACGTCCGTCCCTCCCTTCTTTATGCTAGCATTGGCTGATTGTGTGGTCGTGTGGATTGCAGGTAGCAGACGTTGGGGCGGGCTGCCGAGGTCTCTAGGTCCTTAGAGATCTCGTCTTTCGTCTTCGTCTGTCGTAAGCGTGTAAAAAGCAGCCTTGGGTGCTAGTAAGGTCTCCTCCGGGTTCTGCCGCGACGTCTTGTGCTTTCGTGGGAGATTTGGTCCAGCTCGTCTACACAGTGTGGGTGGGTTGTCTTCTAATCCGGTCAGCTTTGCTTTGTTGTACAGGTCTTGTGCGATCTGGAGAGGGTACAACAATAGCAAGTTAGTCAAAGCTACATTTAGAGTGATCTAAGTACTCAGCAAGATATTTTGAAAGACAAAAGAGAGAGGTCCTTCACAGATGCTGCGCGTCTTCATCAACGGTGCGAATGTCCGTTCTCCCTCCCGCAGGTCTCCTCACAGGTACGCGTTCTCCTCGCTTGTCATGCAAGTGTGTCTTTTTCTCCCAAAGGCAGAGGGAATGTGTCTGCGCAATAGAACAAAGTGAGAGGGTTCAAGAGATAGGTGGGAGTGCGTTATATACCTTGTGGAGGGTTGCCATTTGGTGGATGTCGTTGTGTTTGATGAACGTCATTGTTTTTGATCTTGTGGTTGTTTAGGGTCGGCTCCTGCATAGTGCCGTTTGAATGCGTCTTGACGGCTGTGATGTTGTAGGTAGGAGTGTAGATCTTGATTTTTCGTGGATTTGATTTTTTTGGGGATGTTGTAGCGGCTAGGGTTTTGTTGCAGCACTGGTTGGCGATGGTTTCTTGTGCGTTTCAGGTTGTTCCTGTCACCTGATAAAGACCTGCAAAGAAAGGAGGGCAAAAATGCTAAGGAGGTGAAGACACTTACTTTGATGTGCTCATAGCTTGTTCTTGTGTATTTTCTTGAGGGTTTGTTTGTATGATGGTGTTGACGTGTTTGGGGCTGTGGTTGATGACGATGTTGTGTCGATTGGTGTGTGGAATTGGTTGAGGTGCGATGCCTAGGGGTTCCCTCTGCCTTCCTTCTTGGTCTTGGTAAATCTTCAAGTTCTTCTGTTGTGGTTGCTATCAGCTGTTGTTATCTTCGTCCTTGGTTTCCCTTGTGGGCTCCTACTTCTTGGCTGCTGTACTTGCATTCCCTCCTGTTAGAAAAGCATTTTCTACTGCTGCTGCTGTTGGTACATTCTCTGCTGCTGTAATTGCATTCCTTGCTGCTGTAGCTGCATACACTACTTCTGTGGTTGCATTCTCTACTGTTGCTGCTGTAATTGCATTCTCTTCGGCTATTGCGGTAATTGCATTTTTTGTTGTTGTCGTTGCAATGTAAGAGAGTTGAGAAGAAGGTTAGTGTGCTTACCTCAGTGGAAGGAGATGTGGCGTCTACTCCTGGGTCTTGTGCTAGGTGGCCCGTGATGGTTGAGTTGAATATGTCTTGTTGGTGATGAGGTGTTGTGGATGCCGTAGGTTTCTTGAGAGTATTTGTCCGTGTAGGGGCGGAGTTCCATCGTTGTCTCTTCTTTTGGGGCTTTGTAGGTGGAGCTGCTGTTGTGGCTGCTGTTAGTTTGGTCACCTCTGTAGCAGCTACTTTATCATCATGTGGCTTGTTGAGGAGCTGCTGCTGCGGCTTCGTAGGTCGTTGATGGGCTTGGGGTTGCTTGTCCTGCGACGTTAGTCTTTCCCCACCTATGCTACTATTCGGTGCTTTGTATGTGGGGTTGGGTATGAAACCAATTGTTACAACTACTGATGTATGTGTACCATTTCTACAAACACGATATTGAAGCATTACAAAGGTGCAGAATTTCAATGGATAGCTTAACTGATTTGAAGGTCGTTGGTCTCTAATAGCAAGTCTTGTGTCTTGGCATAAGTCTTGAGTTTGATGTAGATGGTGAATCCTTCTCTTGATAGGTGCTTGTATCTTGGTTGGGGAGGGATTTGGTGTGCGGTATTTCTATGGAGTTGTGGTATCTCGATCTAGATCTGATATGTTGAGAGGAGATATGGAGGATACAAAATCTAGATCTAGATCTGAGCCAACATAGAGGCCCGCAGCAGATCTACTCTCTCAAACTAGTACTAGCTTTCTGCATCTCTATTCAGCCTTTGCAATAGAAGATCTAATCTATCAATCCCTCCAACACTATGCATTCTGTACACCATAGAGATACCTTTCAGCAACAAAAACAAATGCACACCGGGATTTACAATGAGCCCAACAGCCCTCATTGTTGTGTGCCTCGTATTTGCGCCTAACACCCAAAAACCCCTCCTCACCAGGTTTTACGGAGCTACTCTTCTCTCATCTCTCTTAAAAACCGATCCATACTTCACCAAACTTATTCCGCAATGTCTGTACATATCTGTACGCACATGAATTTTTGCGAAAAAAAAACACAACCTATTCCAAGACAATAGTTCACAAAGGCCCGCATGGCTTCCATACCATTACAAGCACGGTCCCACATTCCGCGCCTTCTTTGTCACTGCGACAAACAAATACCTTCACCTTGGTCAGCATCTTCTAACCACAGGAAAAGCTCCGAAACTCATCAACTTTTCAAGCAATTTTGTCATTATTGAGGCACAGTGTGGAGATGCAACAAACTTTGATCTTGAAGATCTTCCAATAAAATTATTACGGAAATCTTCATTCATCAGCACAAAATGTTCAAGGCTGTCTCTTCGCTTGCTACTGGACGATTCCAACTCCTGCGAGTACTTTCATTGCGCAATCCCTCAGCTCCATCTTTGTCTTGCTCCCTCATCCATTCCAACTTCCAACTTCACGCCTTTTTTTTCGTAGAAAACTGGTGAGCCACCGACATTCCACCCAGACTGTCACTTTCTGTTGCCAAATCCAAAGAAGCCGATTTTTCCTAGACTTCCGTTGTCCATCGTCCTGGCCCAAATTATCCACGCCATACTAACATCCACACCTAAGTCGGACCTCCATGTCGTCTCTCCGACCCTAAATCGATCATTGATAGCCCTCCAAGTTGCCCATTGCATGCTTTGCTGCTCTTGAATACGTTCCGCCAAAATTGAACATCAATCCACGCCAAACCAAAACAAAAGAAACAAAAGAAACAAAGAAAAAATAAAAGGAGAAGAAAGTAAGAGAGAAAGGAAGAAGAAGAGAGAAAGATGAATAAAAGAGTGAAGGCAAGGAACTACAAAGAAACTAAAGAGAATGAACTAAAAAGTGTTAAGAGAGGAAGAGAAGAAGGGGGATCAGAAGAGGGAAAGAGAAGGACAGAAGCAGAAACAAGAATTATAGCATACAACAGAAGAAGGCAAACACAAGAAAACCCTTTCAAACAAAGACATCACCAACAACCCCAACAATGACGCATACAATTGCACCCACTGCACAATCATACTTCCAAACAGCGAGTAATATAATCTATTGCTGCAGACGTATGCTACGAAACACATCCCTCAACCAGACCCTTCAAGACAAGGAAAAAGGAGTGGTGCCGACACCACCACCATGGAAAAAACAAGAAATCAATCTCATCCCTCAGAACCCTCCCCCTCAGCAAAGTCACTACAACATCAGAAACGACAAACGAGTCCCATCATTCACACCTTGCATATATGTATAGAAAGATAGCTCTCTTTTTCTACCTGACTTGCCACATTGAGATACTGCTCAGACATTCAATCAAAACAGCCAACATCAGACCACCTTCGCGTTCAAAACTTCCCAGCACTGCACATGCTGCGGTGCTCTTCCTCACACAATGATGCCGAGATGATGTCGCCACAGTTGTGGAGATTACACTAGAAGTGTCCAATCCACCAACCACAAGTCCAACTTCGCCTGAAACACCAACTCACAACCAAGTGGCAACAGGGTGAGACAACCAACACCGTGATGTTTCACACCATGTCGGTCTACCACAAGATAAGAAAAATAAAACACATGCATACAACACACTTCACAATACGACGACTTTGCTTTACCTGACGTTAGACGGCTGCCAAGGCCTCGGGCTTTGGATCTCTTGGTCGGTCTGGGTGGGCAATGATCGCAGATTTCATTGTACCAACTCTGGATGATCTAGGTAGGAAGCTCCATCATTGCAAACTCCGCCTTGCTTAGGTCGGCAAAATTCTTCTTCTCCTTGTCGCAATATTTCTTCACTGTGTTGTATGATTTCTTCAGCGTCTCCACCCTCCTTCGACACTCTTTTCCTGTCCTTCCCGGCACTCCTTTGGCAACGACCTCCCACAACGGCTCATTGTTCAATCGACTCCTGGACTTCGTCTTCTCAGAAGCAACTGCTGCCATCAGCAGATCTCTCTCTCCATCGCTCCAGTTCTTCCGCTTCATCGAACCCTCCGTTTGAGGGTTAGAAACGGTACCCTCCCCTTGTTGTTCTCGTTGCAGTCTGGTCCTCCTATTTCCATTGGGCTCTATGAGAGTGCCAGGCCCACGTTCTTTGCCAACATGGGTCCTAGTGCCGTCTCCTTGCTCCGGGGACTAGCTCAGATCCGATGAGGAGCTTTCCATTGCACCTGTGCGGAAAACCATGTCAACATTGTCATGTCAGCTCAACATTAATTTCGGCCACAAATAATACATATAATCATAACAGAAAAGCACTTCAGCAACCAAACATACGCGGATTCAATCATGCACATTGCAGACCGAATGACCATCTTCAACCGTCTTCCATAGCAATAACTTTCTGAGCTTCACATTCCTATGCCGGATGTGTTGCATCATGCTACCACCTAGTCTGAACTTCACAATATCAGCTCAACATGCAATAATAACTGCATTTCAAGGAATCTCAACTTACCTGCTTCTGTCGTTTCCATGCAAAGGACCTCTTCAACGACATTTGTTTCTGCTCTACCCACCAAAGGCGTCTTCTCCTGGGTCTCAGGGTAATAGCAAAGGCGGCTCTCTAAAACCATGGGATCAAACCTGCCATTCTCCGCCATCACAGAACCAAAGTCTGATCGGTTCCAAACTGAACTACTAAGTGTTCACCTATTGCTATGTATCGTACCACTTCTTGATCCTCAAACCTAAAATGAAGGACATGACAACAACACTCGTCAAACATGCATCTTAATCACAAACCACCCTATTTCATATGCCAAATCGTGTTTCTAGGGCTTAGCCTTCCAAGTTGGAACCAAGCACGTGAGCAAACAAAGAAACTCATGATTCCGACGGGTACCTTGGTATATTGACCTCGATGTTGTGAGAATTTGATGCAGCCACACTTTCTAGGTCACAACTTCAAGATGTAACCAGAATTCAATGGGTTAGGCACCAAACGCCGGAAGCAAGCTCACATGCTTCACTTCAACCCCTCAAACCCTAATCCTCAAGGGCAACGTGCAAGCCCCAGAATTGCAAGAGTAGACTCCGGACCCCGCCATCACCAAGACCAATTCTGTTCGGATTGTGCTACAGTTCATCGTCTGGTGCAAACCAAAGAGGTGATCTGATCTCTGAATCCTAGTCCGATAAGCTCACAAGCAGCAGGAGCTGGAAGGGGACTCACCTCTTACCTGAATTGCTACAGCGCCGGAAGAGGACTGAGTCGTTGAATACAGTCAGCTTATCGGAGGCAGCTACAATGGCCACTAATAAGTTTAACTTGGTTATGTTATAAAATGAGCAAAGTGACGGGGATTTTTTCTCTCTACTTACAAACCATAAGGATATTTTTTGAAACCTTCAGATTTGAAACATTCAAACTAACATCCTCAGCTCTGAAAATCAGGCAACTCGATCCAAATTCCACTCTACAAAGAGCGACTCGGCAGGGTTGTCATAACGGACTGGTTGAGTTGATTGGACGTGACGGACGGACGGGAGGTCCGGACCGGACAGGCGGACGTTTCGAATGGGTTGCTGGAAGTGCGTCCAATAATTTTTTGCACGTTAGAAATTTTTACTATGATGAACACGTCGCATTCAGATGTGTCACGCCACAGTGGAGCTAGGGCGGGGACGTCCCTGCCCCTCCCAAAGGGCGTCCCCTCCCCAAGGCAGAGACGTCCCCATAAGAGGCGGGGATGCCTCCCTTGGGGGCGCGGATGTCTCCGCCCTAGGAAGGAGACGCCTTCATTAAGGGCGGAGACGAATCCGCCCCGGGGAGGAGACGCCTCCATTAGGGGCAGAGACGCCTCCCTGAGGACCTGGGACGTCTTTGCCCCAGGGCGGAGACGTCTCCATCAGGGGCGGGGACGTCTTCGCTACGGGGAGTGGACGTCCCCGCCCCTGCCACGGAGAAGACCCCGCCCAACCTAGGAGTAGGAGGCCTTCAGGGTTGGGAGGCATTTCGGGAGCATTGTGGTCCTAGCTGAGGCACTCCTCTTCACCATGGAGCAGATGCGCAATTGAGTATAGGGTGCCTTATTTTTGGTTTCGACGAGATCGCGACATACTTCAAATAACACGGAGATTATGTCATTCCGTGGTTCTAGGAATGAAGGCTAAATGGAAAGTACGACTTTTGTCCTTACACGGCATCCTCTCCAATAAGGAACACCTTTATTAGCTCCATATTAGTTTTGGAGCGGACATAAAGGACTAGAAATGAATGCACCACTTGACGTGGGAATTTGGAAAAATATTGAAAAGGTTAAGGAGGTTAAAATAAGAGACTTTTCAAGTTTCCTAAAAAAATTAAGCATGTGTCCAATAGCAAGTGAGTTATACAAGTCCCCATACATAAGGGGTAGTATAAGCTTCGAGTAGAATGTAATGTGCAAGTTCTCTAAATAAAAACTTTAAACACAAGTGCCGCACATAAGATTAAAAATGCACCACTTACCATTAAAAACAATAATAAATCATGTGTCCAATAGCAAGGGAGGTATGCAAGTCCAAATCTTTTGTGGGGCACTTATGTTTAAATTTTTTATTTAGAGAACTTGCACATTACATTCTACTAGAAGCTTATACTACCCCTCATGTATGGGGACTTGCATACCTCCCTTGCTATTGGACACATGATTTATTATTGTTTTTAATGGTATGTGGTGCATTCCAAATCTTTTGTGCGGCACTCATGTTTAAAGTTTTAATTTAGAGAACTTGCACATTACATTCTACTGGAAGCTTATGCTACCCCTCATGTATGGGGACTTGTATAACTCCCTTGCTATTGGATGCATGCTTCATATTGTTTAGGAAACCGGAAAAGTCTCTTATTTTAACCTCCTTAACCTTTTCAATATTTTTCCAAATTCCCACGTCAAGTGGTGCATTCATTTCTAGTCCCTTATGTCCGCTCCGAAACTAATATGGAGCTAGTAAAGGTGTTCCTTATTGGAGAGAATGCCGTTAAAGGACAAAAGTCGTACTTTCCATTTAGCCTTCCTTCCTAGAACCAGGGAATGACATAATCTCCGTGTTATTTTAAGTGCGTCGCGATCTTGTCAGAACTAAAAATAAGGCACCCTATACTCAAATGTGCATCCGCCCCATGGAAAGGAAGAGTGCCTCGGCTAGAACCACAATGCACCGGAAATGCGGCATGCCATCCTGCCCCAAAGGCCTCCTTCTCCTAGGTTGTGTGGGGACTTCTCCGTGGCAGGGGCGGGGACGTCTCCGCCGCAAATGGAGACCTTTCCGCCTCCAATGGAGGCATCCTGCCCCGAATGAGACTATCCTGGCCCCTGGGTAGGGTAGAGACGTCCCCGCACTGCCTCCCTCTTCCCTGTAGTCTTCGCCCCTACTTCAACACGTCCTCGTCTTGCGTGGCAGCAATGTGGTGCCAACGTGTGCGCCACGTCGCATGTTTTTTACTTTGATGGTAAGTCAACTCCAGGTTGACTGTATCGGACGGGCGAGACCTCTACCAGACGGGCGAATCGGACGGACGAGCGAACCGGACATCTCTCTAGTATGACAGCCCTGAGCTGCCGGAACTCAAGCTGGACTTGATATTTCTCCCGAACACCTCAAAATTGCTTCACTCCAGCATGAATCCAAGCATCAACTACTTGGGCGGAAAATCCTCTCCAGATCAGGAGCGTGTGGCCTTGGAGTTGCAAATCAACCAAGTCAATGTAACATTACTTCTGTAAAGAGCTGAAGCTATATCTGATATTGCTACCAAACACTCTAGTCGATCGCTCAACTCCAACACGAATCCGTTTACTAAACTCCAGATCGAAAGCCTGCAACTCACTCACAAGCCTTGATTTGTTTTCTGGTGCAATCGGTGGATTACCAACGACCTTGCTCTTAGAGCGATGAATTTTGCATTTTTTTGGTACTGTCTTGGCTTTTGAGCATTGGTGATATCTTGAAGTGATGATCGACGATGAGTTTTGGAAAATAATAAAATTTGACGAACATCCCTCTGGCTAAGTTTCATGGATCTTCCAGTGCTTGAATTTGCCTGGTAAGAGTCATGCTCTCTAAATTGCTTGATGATTCTTTGCACTCTCCTATTTGACTCTCCTACAATTTTTGCAATACTAGCACAACTCATTCCCCCCTCACTCATTCCCACCAGGGTTACCAAGCCGACGTCCTTGGGGGTCTGAGAGCATCCTAGGACGTCCTAGGACGCGGACGTCCTCACGTCACGTCAGACGCAACGTCCGGCGGGATAAAATGCATTTACGGAAGGCCCTGGTAAGTTATTTGGACCGTCAGATTCGACGAAGTGCCACGCGGCGAGATCTCAACCGTCGAAATGCGACAGGTCGTCCGATTGGTCCCTGCCGTCGGAGAGATCGGACGGCACCTCGGCCGTCCGCCTAATCGGACGGCCGATAGACCGATCGTATGGCCCCGATTTGATCGCGGGGGCGCACGACGGCCGTCCGATTAGGCGGACGGCTTTAGGGCCGACCGATCAAGCGGACTCCGATCGGACAGCCGTGGTGGCGGTCGGCCTCATGGCCATCGGCCACCCTATAAAAGGCCGTCCGCCAACCTCTCTCTCTCACTTTTTCTTTCCTCTCTTGAAATATATTTTTGAGTGGATGCGGAGTGGCTTTGGCTGGCATTTTTCCATCCATTGGCTCCTCATCTTTGGGAGAGAAAAAGTGATTCACATTGGAGGGGGAGTTTTTGCGGTTTTTATAAAGTTTCTATAAATACTTGTTCGAAACATGTTTTTCTCATAGTTTTTTTTAGAACTTGTTCCAAACTAGTTTTTTTCTTCAAGTTTTTTTTAAAACTTGTTCTAAGAAGTTTTTCTCATAGTTTTTTTTAGAACTTGTTCCAAACTAGTTTTTTTCTTGAAGTTTTTTTAAAACTTGTTCTAAGAAGTTTTTTCTCATAGTTTTTTTTAGAACTTGTTCCAAACTAGTTTTTTTCTTGAAGTTTTTTTAAAAACGTGTTCTAAAAAGTTTTTTTTTAAAACTTCGAACAGCGGCGGGTTTAAGAAGATGCCGAAGGACAAGAAGAAGCAGAAGGTTGCGGACTTCGGAGTGAAGCTTCATCCAATCCACGACGTTCCATCTGAGGCTTGCAAGAATTTCTTCATAGAACTGGCTGTCAGATTCTATGAGGAAAATTCTATTCGATCATTGGAGAGCAAGTACGTCAGATACAGAGATGAAGGCCCCGAGAAGTTCTGGACGGACATCCGGCAGCACATGATGGACGCGCTTCAAGCCCCGATGTGGAATACGGAGACCCAGAAGCGCGGGTTTTTGAATTTCTTGGATGCCAGAGTGCACAATTCACTCTAGAATGCCAAGAACTTGTTGATCAAGTTTGGGAGGTTCAATCGCGCGGCGGATGAAGTTTTCAATGACGTGCTGTTGAATGCAGATTTGTTCGTGGCCCAGATGAAGCCATTCGCCAAGAATCGAAATCGGGGTGGCTACATGGGATGGTAGAACTCGATAGAGGGGCACCAAGAAGACCTGTTGCGTAAAGCTCATCTCATTGCCATTCCGCCAACAGCCGCGGTTATACGAATGGACAATGCGAACAGGAGAGGTGGATACGCCACCATTCGCAAAGTCCGCATTGAGGGTGCTCCGGGCATTGAACCATTCTAGGAATTTGCCGCCAAATTGTCCAACCAATCGGAGACACGGCCGGATTTGGCAAAAGTTGAGCATCAGAATGAGTGGATGGTGGTGAGGATTCTACATCCGGGTGTCATCCGTTTCGTGGCTATTCATCCGGACAAGTACGAAGGCTACGCGTATTGGTGGAATGGCGGGACAATTCGAGAGATGTTGAACCGGGATATCGAGTTTGGTGACGATGTCATCACACATTTGAACTATGGGAGATTCCCCGATGATGAGATTATTCGAGTCCAACAGTTGGTTCGTTTTCGCAAAAAATGGACCGAGCTTGCGTGGGCGTTGTTGCGCATCATGAACGAGGTCCACAAGAGCAACAATCTCCACAATGACTTGTCTCCAGACAATATCCTCCTCCACTTCCCTCCAGATGAATCGCGAGTGTATATTGGAGTATGTGATTGGGGCATGACCACAAAGGTTAACGAACCAATGCAGTCTCTTTATACGTTCACAAAACGTGAAGACATGGCCGAGACTCTGCAAAAGCGATGGTGGGTCGATCCGCGGGTTGCGTACTTGCACAAACTAGATGCGGATGTGCAAATGATTCCGAAGTTATCGATGGCTTCGGAGGAGTTCGCTATGGCCCGAATAGCGCAACGAATCAACGCGCGGACAATGTCCATAGACTACGAGAATCTGCAACGCGAATCTCGGAGTTCCGTAGTATTCTCAAATCAAGAATTTGCGGATATATTTCATATGTACATGGAGAGAGTCTGCAACAAAAACCGAGAAAGCTTTCATTACACGCTTCAGCGACACATACAACTGGCCCACGCCTCATGAGCACTATCGGTCAACGTATTAGTAATACATAGGTTTTACTTTATTCCTTTCGGCATTATTAGACTACACTAGATAGCATGCACATTTTGAAGTGACTATAGCAATAGTCTTAGATTAATATGTATTGCATGCCTTTAAAATTTGGGCACAAGAAGTAAAAAAACCTTATTTCATATAGCCGTGCAAAGACCGACATTTTTTTAATTTTATATGGTTTAGATTGTGGCATAGTTCCGATTTTTTAACTTATCAATGTGTTCTATTTCAAAATTCTTGTATTTCAGAATTTTTGTTAAAATTACCTCAAAATATCCAAAACCAACCTTATGATGAGATTTCCGTACACACCAATTTTTATAGGTAGAAAAGAACTGTAGCATATTCAAATCAAGTGCGCAAATACTGGAGTTTAAAAATTGCCATTCCACGTTTTATTTTTTTGTAAACTGAATAAGATTTCAAATGATAATCCAATTCCAGGTTTAGGAAGGTTTTCAATGTTCACTACATGTTGTTGAAAAAGCAAAATGTGTAAAATATGATGATCTCTAGGTTTTATGTAGAGAAGACGTATATCAAATTTTACGAGATTGGGTTCGAATTTTTGGGATAGATCATAGTGCCCATGGCACTAAATCATACATAACCTCAACCATTTTATGTTTCTTGACTACAATTTAGCATTTATAGAAATTACCCCCATTTGAAACGCCTCCTCATGTCCGACTCCCTACTCATACAACATGTCTCCTATATCCCCAAAAATATCGTGACAGTTTTGAACCGAAAACACTTCAAAGTTGTTGGATTCTACTGCAATGACCATAGAAGGAAACCAAAAGTTTGATTTCTAGTTCTGACCGTTGGATCTCAATTAAGACTTATTAAAAAATATGTTTACAAAATTTCAAAAACTTTGACCGCACAGATTGAAAGATTATAGTGTGTGAAGTGAAGCAAATGGTTTAGGGTCTTCACTGCGTTTAGTGGATCCGCAGACTTTGACTTTACCTGGCGTCAAAATTTTGAACTACACAAGTTCTAAATCCACTACCTTAAGCATGATGGTAGTTCCTTAGACAACAGTTTCTTGAGGTAGAGGACAGGTGTAGCGTATTCAAAACAACTATGGAAGTAGTGGAGGTTCAAACTTTGCCAATTCAAACTTCTTTTTCTTGTGACCTTCATGTGTTTTGAATTACTAATCCGAATGGTCAATAAGAAGGTTTACACCACATATTAATGTAGAGAAAATAAATTGTAAGAAATACAAAGATATGTAGGTTTTATGTGAAAATTAATAAGATCTTTTGGTACCTCGCCCGACAATGAGTGACAATGTGTGAAAATGTTTGACTTGGGTTGGTATGCTATTTTTAAAAATTTCAGTAAAGAGAAGACTTGTTTTTTCAAGGGAACGGTGAAAAACATCGTTTCTCATGAGGTTTTTCATGACATTGTCATGTACATTCTTCTAAATTTTTACACCTGAATCAGGTGCATAGAAAAGTTAAAAGTTTGATTCAAACTTTGCATGTTTAGGGTTCATGCACGCTTTGGCGACGTCCCCTTCCATCCAATTGTATTCTTTTTGTGTCCATCATCATATTATTGTTTCAAATGAGATTTCAAACGAGACACCTTACATGTCTTGTAAATGAATATCGCCATATATAACAAATTTGAAAACACAACCAACAGTAACACACAAAAAACATGCATGAGATCGAATGTGATGAACATATTCTCTAGCCATAATCTACATCCAAAGTTTAGTCCCTAAAATGTTATTTTTAAATACACTCCAAAATGTCAAATTTTCAAAACTTTTGCACTAATTTTTTTGCTTACCTACTAAATGAAAATTCACCTAAAAAGCCCAAATCCGAAGTCGGAATTCCAAAAAAATGAATATTTTGGAAGTTATTAACTCTCTGTTAAGTTAATTCTGCCATACAAAAAAGGATCATCCACTGTGAATGAAATTCCATGCGGCGGAAGAAAAATCTCGCAGGGGATGTAAATTTCCACAGCGGATGAAAAACAGCGCAACGAATTAAAAACAGGCTGCGGATGAAAAATAAAGTGGATGAAAAATCAGAATGCGGATGAAAATCATACTGCGGTTCAAATGTTTGCAGCGGATGAAAACATTCGCAGCGGATGAAAATTAGACTGCAGATGAAATTTTGAAAAAATAATTATAATATTAAACTACATTACAATGGTTGGACTAATGCGTTGCAAAGCAAGCGCCAACCGCTAGTTTGCATCTATTGAAGTTTAGTACTGGTTTGCGCTTGTTTTGCAACGCATTATAACAACCACTTTAATGAATTTTCTATATTATTTAATATTAAGAAAAAAACTCATTTCAAAATTATTTTAAAAAAATTTGAAGACTAAAGAAGGAGCGGGTTACAAACATTAAGTGTTTCTTAATAGTGTTCGTGATGATTCTTAACACTTAGCAATAGTCATTCGCAGACGATTTTTCTTCTGGAGATTGTTTTTCGTCCAGAGACTGTTTTTTCAACCACGGACTGCTTCTCCATCCTCTGACTATTCTCATCCGCAGTGGATGAAATTGTAATTCGGCCAGATTATATTAATAGTGGATATCGGCTCTCTAAGTAGGATTTTGATTTAGTAGAAAAAATAAATTATGTACAAGGTTTTCCAAAAACCACATTCTTGTGAGTGTTTATAAAGCATTTTAAGGAAGTTCAATGCCTAACTCCGTAGGTAGATTGCTACGACATATTTACTCGGACATCTAGAACCATAACAATTTTAAGCAATGAAGTATATGCAATCATCAATACAAACATGCATACATTAAAATGTACAGGCATTCGAATACGAATAGCAAAAATGCTTATAGGAAGATTTTGTTGTATTCATTGATATTGTATAATGTATTTGGTCTACTATTTCGTCTACTCTATAGAGTAATTTCCACACACTATAATATCCTTAGAGCAGAACTTATGGCCATACACAAAACATGACAAATCATCACAACACAATACAAAGAAGAACAAGAACGCCGGTCTCCAGAGGAAGCCGGCGTGAATAAAGTGTCTGTTCGTTCCACTACTAAGACCATGCCCACAAGACAAGGAATTAGTAAGCTGGAACTACTCCCCTCTCTCGAGGGTAGACACTATTTAACAAGTAGCCAGAGAACCACAAACCAATCAACCGACCAACGAATCATAAACGAAGCAACTAGCCAACGAACCAACCAACAGAGGAAGAATGCCAGTCTCTGAAGGAGTTTTGGTCAAACCAACCATAAATCAAGCAAGTAGTCAAAAGCCTCAAAACCAACTAGTCATGATAAATCAAGGCGGGAAGAGAACATGCTTGGAGGTCCTGTGTATCGGGGAGGGCTTGGTTGTTTTCAATTTTGCGTTTATGTAGAAGAATGGACATGGCATGTTGAACATGTTTTAATTGTTTCAATGGGTATCTTGATTTTTTAATTGTTTCAATGGATATCTTGAAGGTATCTTCAAGAGATTTCATAGATGGGATAAAGGTGGTTGCATGAGCGCCGGATGTGATTACAATAAGGGGGTCCACATTCCATCCGAGGGCGGTGATGTCGTCAATAAGGGGTTGGTATTTATCTATTTTATTTTGGATTGTTTCCGGGGATAATCTATCATTGCAATATGTGAACTCAATGAATTGAATGGTGTATTCTAGGTTGATGTTATCGGGTGGTGGGTCATTATATGGTAGACCTTTAACACAAAGGATGTCCGGTTTGAGCCTAGCGTTGCAATGACATCTTTGGGTCATACATGAGCATGGGAGTAGCCAAGGGGGGACTGTATTTTCTTGTGGATTGTTATTAAAAGTCCCGGCGTTCATTAGTATGAAACATCTCGATTTATTGTAGGAGGTGATTAGTTTGCGGACTTCTTATACCGCTTTATTATGTCTTTTAACAATTAGAGAGTGTATGTGGTGGTTTTGGCATTTGAGTAGAACATGGAGCCATGTGTCGGGGTCCGTTGAGGGCGATATGGGGCATGTTATGGATGGGAATCTTTCTATTCCAAAGAAGAGTTGTTTGCAAGCGTTCCCATATACTGACCAGTACGGAATTTGATGAGGCATGTTATTTGTGAGTCTGAAATGATGGGATTTTTCCAAAAGTTTGTTGAGAGTTCATTGTCTATGTCGTTATTGTTAGTCCATTTTTCTATGTTAGGAATATTTTCTGAAATTGTGTCGAGGTTGTTGTAGAGGTCTTGTTTTTTGAGATATTTGCTCAAAAATCTAATTGGGCCTTTGTCGGGGGTATCTTCTTTGGAAGGCCAATCTTCTTTTTGAAAGTAGTATGGGGTGGCATGGGCATGTTCATGTGGGTCTTTGGCATTTTTGTGTGTTTTTTCTCGGCCTTCTTTTGCAAGTTTGTCTGCTTGTTCGTTGCCATCAATGTTGGCATGGGCTCTCACTTTGTGAAGGGTTGTGATTTGTATACGGTTTTGTAACATTTGGACCATTGATGTTAATATGGTTTGGTCGAGGTGGCTATTGTGAAGGGTAGGATGTGTTATTTGAGTGTTTAGTAGGTAAAGGGCATTTATACAATCGGTGAATATATGTGCGGGTTCATTTTTGTATTTTGTTGTGATGATTTGTAGTGTTTTGTGAATGGCCATAAGTTCTGCTCTGAGGATATTTTGTAGTCCATGGAGTCTTTTGGTTAGTTTAATTTCTTTGGTAGAATTATATATGCCATATCCAGTTTTTTCTCTGTGCCAAGAGCCCGGGCTAATTTGTTCCGGTGGTTTAAAGGAGCTGTCGGTGTAATGACCGTGTGCGGGGTTAAATTTTGGTATGGTATGAGTTGGGTAGTCAGGGAGAGGGGGAGGTGTGACGGAGTAGTTTAATGTGTTGTTGACATAGTTTAATTTTGACCAGTTTTTACTTTTGTTTACGGGGGTTTGTATGGGTGTTGGTTGGGCCGGTTTTGTGTATGGTTGTTGTATGTCTAGATTGTCTGTTATGGAGGTAAGTTCTGCAAGTTGTTCTAGGGAGCCAAGGGTTTGATTTTGATGATGGACGCATAGTATTTGTAATGTAGTTGACTCAATTCGGAGTTTTTTTAGCTCGGGTGGAATATTAGGTTCTTTGTATGGTATTGTGCCTGCTTCGAATACTGCAATGATGTGGGAATTTGGGTATGGGTTTAAATGTTGGTTGTTGTTTTGGTACCAATTGTTGTTCGGTGTGACGATGATTGTTTTTGTGTTATTTGGATCGTGTTTGGCAGCAAGTCGGGCCCAATGTATGGCTTGTTCCATGTCTTTCTCGTTGTGGGGGTAAGCTATGCCATTTCCGATCCATTTGTGGTCAAAGGCCTTGCCTAGGGATCCAAATATTTTGTCTCTTTCGTACGGTGAGTAGAATTTATTTAGTTTGGTAGGACAAGTGATCGGGGAGGAAAAGTATGAGTGCTCGATGTTATAGGATGAGATTAGTGAGTCTAGAATGGAGGTGGGTATTGTGTATTGCGCATTTTTGAGGGGGTCAGTTTTTGGTATTCGATATTTATACCTTTGGTAAAGCCATACTAGTTCGGTTTCAAAGGGTTGGGTTGTAGGGGTTTGGAATTTTGTATGATATTGTTTCCATAACGATTGGAGCCGGGTAATGTGTATGGTGTGTAAATGTCGGCCGTTTTCTTCGTATAGATGTGCTTGATTGTTATCTATTTGAATTGTGTTCGAGGATGTAAAGATATCATTTTCGGGGTTGCATTCTGTTGTGTAGATGTTTAAGAGTGGGAAAATTATGGGTGGTGTTACGGATCTTGAGTCTGAGAATTGTTCTTGGGGGTGGTGGGCTAGGATGATATCCGAGTATGTTTTGTTTTGAATTTTTTGGTAGTATTGTTTTAATTTTTCGGTGTTATGTGTGGAGGTATTGGTGTCGTGTCGTGGAAAAAGGTTTCTTTGGGGGAGCCATTTATTATATGTATTATCATTGTGTTGCCATTCACAAAGGTATTTGTGTAGGTATTTTGTATGTTATTTATGTCTGTGTGTTGGATATGTTTATGGTTTATGATATTATTAATGGGGTATGTGGTAGGGTTTTTGGGGATGTATGTTGGGGGGCGGGGGTGGTATGTATGTGGGGGGTTAAGGGGATTGGTTGGTGTGGGAATATTTCTTGGGATGATGTTATTGTTGAGGGTGATGAATGGATCTTTAAGTGTTTTAGAGTATAGGTGTATGTTGCAAGGAGTATGACATATAGTGTGGCATGTTAGATGGCAAAATAGTTGTTTTGCAACATTTAGGGCACTCTTTATTAGTTTAGATGGGGTGAAGTCGTAGGTTTTGAAGTCCTCATTGTTCATGATGTGTGTACCGTTTGGTAAAGAAATTTGGTTTAGTTCGAAAATATTTTTTGAGAGGAGTTTTTGTAGGAGTTTTTGGGAGAGTTGGGCATTGAGTGTGATATGATTTAGTGTTTCTTGGCGCCATAGTATTTCTAATGTTGTAGGATTAGTGAGGAAGTTCGGGAGCGTACTTTTAAGGTGGGCTCTAGCTATATGTTTTAATAAGAAGAATGTTCTTGTTATTGGTGATCTTATGCAGTCACTTTTTTAAATTCTTGATATGTTTTCGGCGCCACCATATTGGGCAAGGACATAGTGAGTTAATCCCTTATATATTTTCCCAAGTCTTTCTCTATCGTTTAAAGCATTTTTGCAGTTGTTCGCCTATACATCTGAGGTATGCGTTTTTTACGGAGAAAGCTTCAAGTCCAAATAGGTTATGTGGTAGTTGGGTTATTGCATTTGACATACATTTTGGTAATCCACATATGGTTTTTTGTATGGCTATTATTTTTTTATCAAATTTTTTGATAGCTGACATAGAGTATGGTACACCATAGAAACTGTATGCCACACGTGGGCGTAGTACGGTATCAACCATTTTTATTTTTTGTTTCATGGTGGCTGGGCATGTTGTTAGTTCTTTGCATTGTTTGATGAGTTTCGTGGTTGTGGTGTGGATTTGGATTTTCCATTTTAGTGATGGGACAAGGTTTGTGCCTAAGTATATGTATGGTTCATTTTGGTGTAGTATGGGGATCGGTTGATTGCGGTAATTGATGTTCGTAGCTTGTATTAGGGCTTTGAAAGTGGTAGGGTTCAATTTGGATTTGTTTGGGCATCCGGTAGCGGCACATTTTGGAACACCTACGTCCATACCGGCCCATTTACAATATCTATCAATTTTGTTTAGTTGTATTTGGATTGATTTGATTTTATTGGTTATGGTGGCTAAGTCATCCGCGTATGCGGCAAAGTTTATTGTGACCTGTGATGTGCCAAAAGTGTATCCGTAATTGCCTCTTTCTAGCCATCTGAGTAGTGGTTCTAGAAATATGATGAATAGGTATGGGCTGAGGGTGTCCCCTTGTATAGTTCCTCTTTGGATGGGTATAGGTTTTGTTTTCCCAAAGTGTTCACCGGTATAACAAGTAGATGATTTAGAGTAGATGTTTCCAACAAGTGTAGTTGCATCTCTTGGGTAACCAAAGTCCATCATTATTGCTAGAAGTCGGGCATGGTCAATTGAGCCAAAGGCATTTTTGAAGTCCACGTATAATATGTATATATCTTGGTTAGTAAACTTTGCGTCTTCTAGTGCGGCTATTATAGTTTGTATTTGTCTTGCTGCACTTCTCTCTGCTCTAAATCCCTCTTGACTATCATGTAGGATTTTGAGTTTTTCGCCGTATGAGGATAGTATGGAGGTGAGTGTACTGGTAAAGAGTTTGTATATTGTATTAGCTAGTGCAATTGGTCTATGGTTGGGTAGTATGGACGGATCGCCTTTTTTGTATAGTAGAATTGTTGTACTTAATTTCCATGAGTTTGGTATCTGTTTTTGTTTATAGCAGTGGGAGAAGAATAGGAATAATAGCTTGTGAAATCTTGGAGGCATGTTTTTGAGTATTGAGTTTGGTATGCGGTCTGGGCCTGGGGCTTTATTATTTCCAAGATTTTGAAGGCATGTGTCGTATGTGGCTCTATTGAGGTATTTATGTAGTGGAATTTCTGGATCACCCCATTTGTCAAGGGTATATCCGTCCAGGTCGTGCCATGGGTATTGGCGTACTCCACATGTGCATTCTTTTGTATGTTGTGGCTGGTAGTTACATGTTGGTACTGTTGGTCTATTGATTTTTGTTTGTTGGTTAAATATTTCATTTGCAATGTCTTCGGGGCTAGTTAGAATATTATTATATTGATCTGTGATACAATCCATTGGTGGGGATTCGCGGTTTTTAAAGACTTTTTCGTTGATTTTTTTGGGGCTGATTTCATATAGTTGTCTATATTTTGAGATGGTTTTTTTAACGTTTTCTTTGGTGTATTTTGTGATTATTTTCCGGGCTTGTATGTTGGCATTTTTAGCAATTAGTGCAATATCTTTTATCCATGTATTGTGGGGAAGGTCCAGAGGCGGTGGAGTAGGAATTTGGATGTGTTGTATAGTTAGTAGTTTGTTGTGTATGGGGTAGTTATGCCATTGAGGGTTGTTTTTTACAATTCTAATGGTTGTACTTATGGTATGGTATGTGGTTAAGTGTTGTTTCCAAGTTTTAGAAAGTTTACGGGGTAAATACCCGCCTTGTTGAGAAGTTTTGTTTGTCATTCGGGGTATTGGGTGTGCTCTACAAGTTTGTTCTAGTGTATCGGAGATTTTATTGATGAGTTTGTCTAGGGTGTGGCATGTTTTTTGCAATTGTGGTTGTGTTAATTGACTATTATTTTCCAGAGTGTTTATGAGGGAGTCTATTTGTACGGAGTGTAAGCCCAAAAATAAACCCCCTAAGAGAATCCATTTTTAAACCTACGAGGTCCTATTGTTACACCACTTACCATTCCTTATGCTTAACTGTAAACCCTAATTTCTACTGGATTTGGATCTTGGCATATCCATTTATATATTTAGAAATCAATAGTAATATTTATTAATCCAGTTAAGTGAACTCGATTAACCCTCCTTGGTATTTTAAAGGCTTAACTCTGGATAAATTAGATAGGTATGAATAGTTAATTAATTAATTGTTATCTAATTATTATGGCTATTAGTTATTTTGATTATTATTACTTATTCTTTATTTATTTATTTATTTTAATTTTTTGTTGTTTTATTATTATTATTATTATTATTTTTTTATATATTTTTTTTATATAATTTTTTTTTATATATATATATTTTTTTTTTGAGTTTAGGTCAGCTGATCAGGCCTGATCCAGACCCTGGTTGGAGCAGCAACTTCGGCAGCCTTTATCTATTGATTCGGGACTCCGAATACCAAAAAATTTCCTCTTAAAATGATCACCAGCTCAATTCCAACTTGGTTTAAACACTAAATACCTAATTTGAGATTGATACCGGCCTCCACCAGCAGTCGCAGCAGACAGTCCCTGTGAGTCCCAGGTTTTGTTTTTTTTTTAAAAACATCTTAACTTCCTAGGATTAACTCCGAATTGAGCGTTTTCAACTTCTAATCTTATTAGTTTTTCGTGCTCTTGACGATGGACTCCTCAGAATGTCCAACCAGACCTTGAGGACTGCCACATACAGACGGACAGCGGCGACCCAACAACCACAACAAGTATTCACAGCTTCCTCATGAGCTCACACATCATTCAATTGGGAACACCATTCACCAAATTCTCAACGATTCCAGCAAGCACCAACTTACAAGCATCAGCATTCTTGCATCGGCCAGCGAGCAATCATCACCAAGTTTTGGAACCCTAATGTCAAAAAAAATCCTCCAGCGCTTCCGCACAAGTTTAGAGATCCCACAAATTCAATCAACACAAGAAGGAAACCGCAACGACCGCATGCAGGTAGGAATTAGGGAAGGTAGCTTCACCCAGGAAATACTCCCTGGTCCGAGCGCCGCAGCCTCTTCTCGCCTGGATCCTCCAGCTCGAGTCTTCTCAGCTCGCGGCACCTTCACACCACCGCGCGCACACACGGCTCCACGATCACCAACGCCGACCTTCAACAGCGCCTCCACACCGAAGCTCTCACCGCAGGAGCACTCCAGCGCGCTCTCTCAAAACCACAAAAAAAAAGAAAACACGGCTCTCTCTCCCGTGCTCAGAGCCAGACCTCGTGATCACAATCACGGACCCTTGCGCGCACAGGTGCGCCCCTCACCGAGCAGCCTTCCGGAACAGAGCCCAGCTCGTGCAAGCCCCAGCTCCGATCCCCGCGCACACACACAAAAACAGAAGAGTCCAGCTCTTCTCTCGCGCCGGAGCTCCTCCTCCAGCTCCCCGAACACGAGAGACTCTCCTCGCACAGGAGCCTCGCACAAGAAAAACGAAGAAGAAAAAAAACAGAAGAGTCCAGCTCTTCTCTCGCGCCGGAGCTCCTCCTCCAGCTCCCCGAACACGAGACCTCCTTCACGCGCTCAGAGCGCGCCTCTCCCCACAGAGCTCTTCCAAGAAAGAAAAAAAAAAAAAACAGAGAGGCCAGCTCTCCCAGGGCGCACACACCACCAACCACCAAAAAAACAAAACCCAACCCCAAAAAAAACGGGAGCTCCAGCTCTCCCTCCTGCTCGCAGGAGCTTTTTCTCGCTCCAAAAACCGGCCCCCCGAAAACTCGTGAGCTCCAGCTCTCCGAATCCTCCACTCGATGCCGGCGCACACACACAAAAACAGAAGAGCCCACGTTTCGCACACTCACAGGCGCGTCCCTCGCGCACCGATCCCCGGTGCTCACGAGGAAAAAAAAGAAGAAGCAGCAGACCAAAAACAGAGAGCTCCAGCGCTCTTCGCTAGCGACTCAGCCTGGCTGGTTCTCTTTTTTTTCTTCCCTTTTTTTTTTTTTTCTTTTGATCTTTCTCTTTTTTTTTTCCCGACAAGACTGGCTTAGTTTAATGAGCCAGCCCATGACCTCCCACTGAAGAGCAGGATTGGCTACTTCCAGCCGTTTTGGCAGGGTTTAAATTTATCACGAACATTAATTCGCCGCTTTGCTCCTGACAAGCCGCTCTAAAATTAACTCCATGGTGACAAGGATTGTCATGTGACATGTGCATGGAGAAGCACATCCAACCACTTCCTTCTTTTTCTTTTCTTTTTCTTTTTTTTCTTTCTCTTTTTCTTTTGATTTTTTAAAGACTATTACACTAGATCTAGTACTAACTACTGATGATTTGCAATTTACTTCTAACTTCAAAAACAAACCACACAGCTGGACTCCCAGCACCCTAATTAGTCTACCTGAATTTTCCTAGCATTTTTGGAGTTCAATAAGTATTTTTCCCGAACGGTCAACCCGCCGATCCACTAGTCAAACCCTAGAATAAAATAGCAATTCAACTCGGAAAATTCTAGAAATTTTACCACTACTTCCACCTGCTAGGAGACACTCTCTCAATTTTTTTTCCATAATTTTTGTCCCATTTCTCAATTTTTAGTCATTTTCCAAGGACCTTTCTTTCCCTTTTTTATCTTTCTCTTCATTCCCACTCCACTTCCACTACACTTTCAAGCATATTAGTAGGGAAGAGGAAAAATACGAACCGTAGTGTGACATCATGGCACTAAGTTGATTATTCTAGGAATTTGACTTTAATAGATGGATTGACTACTACTTTAACTAAAATTGGGTCAATACTATCAAAAACTCGAAAAAATCAAAAAAGAGTGAGGGCCCACTTTGGCCACTCACACATGGCGACCATCTGGGCCGACTTGTAAGAGGAGAGTGGACCTAGACCTCTTGCTCACTACGGCACACGGTCATTGGAACGAAAAATAGAAAGATGGAGAAAGATGTTTTAAGGAATTTGGAAGAAAACTAGGAAGTTAGAAATAAGTGATGGGATTGAAGAAAAGCTAGGAAATCTCAATAGAGAAGGGGGAAAAAATGAGAGATAAATAGGGAAAATGGAGACGGCATTCGACTAGAAAGAATTGGAAGATTAGCAGAATGGATGCACGTCCCAATTTTTGAGTTAAACCCATTCGCCCTGGACGGACCCAGGTTGAATCTACAGCCAAAAAAGATTTCAAAACCGCCTTCCGCCTTCATCGGAGTGAACTTGGACTACAGAGAGATAGAAGTTCCAATCTCTTTGGAAGGCAAGGAAAGCAAGGAGAAAAATATATTTTTGATAGGAATTTGGGAGAAAAGAAAACACTTGTCTCTAGTGTAGTGATGAGACTAGTATGGTTGACCCATGGAGAAGACATGACCGGCTGCAACTAGTGGTCAAAAGGCACTAGTTGAATCGGAAGAGTCATGTCCTCCCCGTTGTGAGGCCAATTGTCACGAAGTGAGGTGGGCTAGTGATAATGAATCCACTCTATCATGTCCGGTAATCCTTGCAACGACTCCCAGCCGTGCGTGTTGGAAATGATTCACCATTCAGGGTTTCGAGTTGGACCGAGTTGTTGGGAAATACCTTCGTAACAAGATAGGGGCCCAACCACAACGCATCAAACTTCCCAGGGAATTCTAGCCTTCTCGCATCTTGAAGCAAAACCAACATCCCTGGCAACAATGTCCGTTTCTTGTGGCGTTTATCAAACGCAATTTTTCGGCGCCTTTGGACAACCTCAATGTGTTGTGCGCTCAGTCTACGATCCTCGTCCAATTTTTCCAACTCATCGGGGTGTATGGATATTTGGTTATAACCCGAATAACCATCCATGAAGGTGTAGAGTTCATGACCGGCCACTTCTTCCAAAATAGTGTTAATGAAGGGAAGAGGGAAGTGGTCCTTTTGCGTGGCTTGGTTAAGTTTGCGATAGTCTATACAAACTCTCAACTTCCCATTTTTCTTCTTGACTATCACCATGGGGGAAACCCAGTCGGTAATTTCTACTGGGCGGATAAACCCAGCCTGAAGGAGTTTCTCCAACTCCGCCTTAACTATAAGTTGGAGTTGTGGATTCATTTGGCGCTCTTTCTGGCGAATGGCCACTGAGCCTGGAATTAAGGAAATTCGATGTTGCACCACTTCTGGAGGGATGCCTTTGAGTTCTCTATAAGACCATGCGAACACATCGCGATACTCCATGACTAGGGCTCTAAAGGGCTCTAATTCTATCCTTGTGAGTTGGCTCCCAACCTTTATCATCCGCGGCACTTCTCCCTCAAACGATACATCTATCTCTTGCCAATCTTTTGGACTCGCATGAGGTTGTTCCGTTGGTCCCTTGTACCAGTCATGGGGGATTGGTGGATAGATGGGTAGATCACTTCCCACTTGTATTCCTGATGAAGTGGATTTGAAGTGCAACGGAGAAATGAGGGCTTCTTCATCCAAGATAGGATCTACATTGGACAATTGTGTGCCATCTAAGGTGACACCACAAACATCCTCGTAACGTAGGTCATCTACGAGAATGGCTAAGTCAATGTCCTTGAAAGGATCACCACTAAGTTCTTCCATGAAAAACGTATCCACGGTTTGCTCAGATTCAGTGTGCGGGTGCTCAGCCAACCAAGTAGAGAATTCTCCGTCGTCCTCCCATTCGTATAGGCTAGGTCCCAAGCAACTCAATGAGGGAGGAGTGGTGGTCTTTGTTACTTTTGGAAGCGCGAACTTGACCCCCTTGATTGTCTTCCTAGCACCGCGGGGCACGTGGTCTTCATCCTCCGAGGATGAGCTAGAAGATCCTAAGGTCTTAGGGAAGCTAGGTTGAATATAAACCTTGGTTAGATTCGACCCCACACCATAGGTGATGTGAGGTTTTTCGCCACTCCAATCTACCTTAGCATTGGCTGCCCTCAACCACGGTCTCCCTAGAAGCAAGGGAAAGGAATTTTTGTTCGAGTGCATTCGAAGCACTTGGAAGGTGACCGTGTAGTCCTCCCCTCCTGTGTTCATCTTACACCCAGAAATTTGGCCTATTGGTGCTTCTGGAATCTGGTTGGCCATGTTGATCACATAAGGTGAGGGCTCTGTGATCTCTAGCCCTAATTGTTCCATGGTGTGAAGAGGCATGATGTTCACACCACTACCACCATCCACCAACACCTTAGGCAACGCCTTATCCACTATAGTGGCCTCAATTTCTATCGCACGAACCTCAAATGCCTTTTTGGAAGGCTTCCTAGAAGAGCTCACTCTAGCAGCTAGATTGGGCTTGACCTTTACCCTCTTGGCTAGTGGAATCTTCTTCTTCAACTCTTTCCGTACCAAGGGAGCCAAGTGGATGAGCTGGGCAATAGTAATGTTGGCGTTCAACCTATTCAAGTCCTCCCAAAGATCATACGGTCTAAACGTGGAGGTGGATGAAGGGTTTTTAATTTCTATCTCTTGAGTAGGAATTGTTGGACCCTCCCAGGTTAGCTCGGGTGCGTGGGGGTTCTGGGGTTCTTCACCGCCTTCGGAAGGGGTGGAATCTATCATCAACGGATTCACTGGAGGCACCTTCTGGTTGGCCTTCCTCGTGGACTTCAAGGCTTCATGAACTACATCATTGAGTTCTGATAAGTGTGGTGAATCCTCGAAGCTAACCTCCGATTCCTGAGCTACGAAGGGTTGGTTGGCCTTTTGGGCTCGTGTCAATACCGCATTTACGGGAAGTGAAAGGTGAGCCACTTGATGTGGAATGACAGGTTCATGCGATACAAAATGGGATTGAGAAGAGGTAGAACTTTGAGGAGCTCCTTGAGACCCGAGTCCTGTCAATGTGACGGTGGTAGAGGGAGATGAAGAAGAAGGAGATGCAAATCGGGCATCTTGGTTAGGTGCCTGGTTTTGGCCAAAAGGCACAAAACCGTGTTGGGTTTGTAAGCCTTGGGGAGGCTGGTGGTTTTGACGATGATTATTATAATCATAGTACATGTTGGGAGGATGGAGACTATTGTCATTCGAAGGGTTTCGAGCCCCTCTCTGGTTATCCATGGCTTGTTGGGCAAAATTCCCTCTCATTGGCCTCATAGGAATGACTTTGTCCTTCTCCCTACATCTAATTGTGGGATGATTACCACCGCAATTCCCACACACTACCCCATTTTCCAACCAACAACTCCCAGGTGGATGTCTTCTTCCACAGGATTGGCAGATCTCCCAACGAGGCTGGGACCTCAGACCTTGACCACGGTTCGGTGGTTGATTCCGGTGTGGGGGTTGGTAGACGTTTGAATGGTGTGGGAAGGTGGTACAAAACTGCATGGTGTGACCATTCTCGCCGCATGAAGTGCACCACATACCAAAAGAATGTCTACCTGACTCTATCTGAGGAGGTGGGGCATTAGGGTTCTGGTTCCTGAGTAGCAGAGCCATCTGATCTGTCATTGCCCTCAATTGTTGTTGGAGTTGGTCTTGGAACCCCTGCTGAGCGTCGTGGATCTCCTTCTTCATCTCGTGACGCCAGGTGGGTCCATATGTCAGAGCAGGTAGAGGAACGGGGGGCCTGACATTAAGAGGAATGGTATTCACCACAGGTGGAGAATACCCCGTTGGGCCAGGTGGAGGTTCAACTAAGCCTGACTTCTCCCGGGCATGGATGGGAATAAAGCTAGGAATGCTCTCATTCTCTTTCCTCCATAGTTTCTCGTGTTCTGTTGCCACCGCTGCCACGGTCCTAGCTGCCTCTTTAGCTTCCTCTAAGGTGGTGGGCCTTGTCTGGAGAATTTCCCGTATCGTTTTCTCTAGATAAAACCCTTGAAGGAAAAAGTGTCTCAAGGTATCATCTGTGAGCAAATCACCCACGAATCGGGTGACAACTTGCTCAAACCTACGAATGTAGGATGAAATATCTTCATCCTTCCCTTGCCTAAAGCTTGCCAGGGCCGTCAAGGCTGCACTCTGGCCTACTTCAGGTCTATATTGTTCCAAGAATGCCCTCATGAGGCCATCCCAATCACGAAAGGCGGATGCCGCATGATTGCGGTACCATTCATAAGCCGATTCCTTAAGTGTGGTTGGAAACCACACCAAATAATAACGGTTGTCGGTTATCAAACACGTCGTCAGTAACTCTATAAACCGCTCCACATGCATCGAGGGATCTTCATCCCTAGTTCCCTTGAAACTAGGGAGATTTGGGGGCATAGGGGCAGCTTGAAGCCGTTCAGGAACTACGATAGGCAAACCCCTTGGTTGAACCAAGGGGTTTAGAGGTGGGTTGACAATTGGATCTTCCATGTCACCAGGACTAGGAGGAGGGGAAGAGTGAGAGGAGGAGGAAGACCTAAAGCTCGATTCCTCAACGGTAGTACGATCTTTTGGGCTTCCCAAGTTGGTTCTTGTACTAGGACCTCCTTCTAATGTCTCAGGATTGGGGAATGAAGTTGGAGTAGCAGAGTTTAGGGGAAGGGGAAGCGGTCTATAACATCTTCCAGATCGAGTCACAGGGCTCATCTAACGATTAAGTTGCCGTTCTTAGTTTTCTAGACCTATGTGAAGACATTTCGTAAATACCAATAATTGACTTAAAATGACCCCGAGTTTCTCCCAAACTCCCCCATGCTGGGAAGTAAACAAAACAGAAGGTTACATGTGGGGCTAACCTCCGGACGAGGTACACCCACTATGCCCCATACGATACAGACTCTTAGTTGGGCTGACCACCTACTTGGAGGTTTCTCCTCGGTATCAAGGTATCCCCAAATTCTCTCCAAGGGATGGCATCACCAACTTAAGAGAAACGACACCAACATGTATGAAAAATCCTTCATTGGTTCATCACAATTTGTTCATTAAGAAGGGGAGAACGTACCTGGCTGCAATTTCACCTTCCCTGTTCGATCCCTAAGCGAATCTAAGTGCCTAGTGTAGGGTTTGGTGTAGTGAGGAAGGTTCGTGTACTCACCTTATGTCGTGCTCCTTCCTCACGGCCCCTTCCACATGCATACCATTCCATGTATGCAACATTCATCCCATTCAACATACAAGGCAATTGATAGCACGCAAGTTGCTCTTACCTTGGTGGTAGATCAAGTTTGGGGGGGAAGGGAAGGGCGCCCTTGTCCCATGCCCGGGCACATGCACCTTCCCTCTTTGGCTTAGAAGCTCACTGATTACTTTCAAGCAATCGTGGGAGGGCCTCAACCTTTCACCCCTAAGCCCCCTAACTCAACCAAAGCACAAGAGTTAGAAGGTGGTCCGCCTAACACAATGTGCTTGTGTTAGGAGGTCAGGAATTCCACACACCCTTCTAACTCCCCACCTCCATTACAACTTGGACAAAACACTTCATACAAGGATATATGCACAAAAGTAGTTCAGCAACTTACCTCAAGCAATAGCGCACTCCACTCCCCATATGTGGCAAAAAACACTCCATTCACGGTTTAGGTCAGAAATAGACCATTCAGAACCCTAGAAACCCTAAATTTAGCAATCCAGCAGTAAGACAAACACCTTCCAAGCAATGAACCAAACAAAAGCTCCTCCCGGCGGACGCACCAAATGTAAGCCCAAAAATAAACCCCCTAAGAGAATCCATTTTTAAACCTACGAGGTCCTATTGTTACACCACTTACCATTCCTTATGCTTAACTGTAAACCCTAATTTCTACTGGATTTGGATCTTGGCATATCCATTTATATATTTAGAAATCAATAGTACTATTTATTAATCCAGTTAAGTGAACTCGATTAACCCTCCTTGGTATTTTAAAGGCTTAACTCTGGATAAATTAGATAGGTATGAATAGTTAATTAATTAATTGTTATCTAATTATTATGGCTATTAGTTATTATGATTATTATTACTTATTCTTTATTTATTTATTTATTTTAATTTTTTGTTGTTTTATTATTATTATTATTATTTTTTTTTTATATATTTTTTTTATATAATTTTTTTTTATATATATATATTTTTTTTTTGAGTTTAGGTCAGCTGATCAGGCCTGATCCAGACCCTGGTTGGAGCAGCAACTTCGGCAGCCTTTATCTATTGATTCGGGACTCCGAATACCAAAAAATTTCCTCTTAAAATGATCACCAGCTCAATTCCAACTTGGTTTAAACACTAAATACCTAATTTGAGATTGATACCGGCCTCCACCAGCAGTCGCAGCAGACAGTCCCTGTGAGTCCCAGGTTTTGTTTTTTTTTTAAAAACATCTTAACTTCCTAGGATTAACTCCGAATTGAGCGTTTTCAACTTCTAATCTTATTAGTTTTTCGTGCTCTTGACGATGGACTCCTCAGAATGTCCAACCAGACCTTGAGGACTGCCACATACAGACGGACAGCGGCGACCCAACAACCACAACAAGTATTCACAGCTTCCTCATGAGCTCACACATCATTCAATTGGGAACACCATTCACCAAATTCTCAACGATTCCAGCAAGCACCAACTTACAAGCATCAGCATTCTTGCATCGGCCAGCGAGCAATCATCACCAAGTTTTGGAACCCTAATGTCAAAAAAAATCCTCCAGCGCTTCCGCACAAGTTTAGAGATCCCACAAATTCAATCAACACAAGAAGGAAACCGCAACGACCGCATGCAGGTAGGAATTAGGGAAGGTAGCTTCACCCAGGAAATACTCCCTGGTCCGAGCGCCGCAGCCTCTTCTCGCCTGGATCCTCCAGCTCGAGTCTTCTCAGCTCGCGGCACCTTCACACCACCGCGCGCACACACGGCTCCACGATCACCAACGCCGACCTTCAACAGCGCCTCCACACCGAAGCTCTCACCGCAGGAGCACTCCAGCGCGCTCTCTCAAAACCACAAAAAAAAAGAAAACACGGCTCTCTCTCCCGTGCTCAGAGCCAGACCTCGTGATCACAATCACGGACCCTTGCGCGCACAGGTGCGCCCCTCACCGAGCAGCCTTCCGGAACAGAGCCCAGCTCGTGCAAGCCCCAGCTCCGATCCCCGCGCACACACACAAAAACAGAAGAGTCCAGCTCTTCTCTCGCGCCGGAGCTCCTCCTCCAGCTCCCCGAACACGAGAGACTCTCCTCGCACAGGAGCCTCGCACAAGAAAAACGAAGAAGAAAAAAAACAGAAGAGTCCAGCTCTTCTCTCGCGCCGGAGCTCCTCCTCCAGCTCCCCGAACACGAGACCTCCTTCACGCGCTCAGAGCGCGCCTCTCCCCACAGAGCTCTTCCAAGAAAGAAAAAAAAAAAAAACAGAGAGGCCAGCTCTCCCAGGGCGCACACACCACCAACCACCAAAAAAACAAAACCCAACCCCAAAAAAAACGGGAGCTCCAGCTCTCCCTCCTGCTCGCAGGAGCTTTTTCTCGCTCCAAAAACCGGCCCCCCGAAAACTCGTGAGCTCCAGCTCTCCGAATCCTCCACTCGATGCCGGCGCACACACACAAAAACAGAAGAGCCCACGTTTCGCACACTCACAGGCGCGTCCCTCGCGCACCGATCCCCGGTGCTCACGAGGAAAAAAAAGAAGAAGCAGCAGACCAAAAACAGAGAGCTCCAGCGCTCTTCGCTAGCGACTCAGCCTGGCTGGTTCTCTTTTTTTTCTTCCCTTTTTTTTTTTTTTCTTTTGATCTTTCTCTTTTTTTTTTCCCGACAAGACTGGCTTAGTTTAATGAGCCAGCCCATGACCTCCCACTGAAGAGCAGGATTGGCTACTTCCAGCCGTTTTGGCAGGGTTTAAATTTATCACGAACATTAATTCGCCGCTTTGCTCCTGACAAGCCGCTCTAAAATTAACTCCATGGTGACAAGGATTGTCATGTGACATGTGCATGGAGAAGCACATCCAACCACTTCCCTCTTTTTCTTTTCTTTTTCTTTTTTTTCTTTCTCTTTTTCTTTTGATTTTTTAAAGACTATTACACTAGATCTAGTACTAACTACTGATGATTTGCAATTTACTTCTAACTTCAAAAACAAACCACACAGCTGGACTCCCAGCACCCTAATTAGTCTACCTGAATTTTCCTAGCATTTTTGGAGTTCAATAAGTATTTTTCCCGAACGGTCAACCCGCCGATCCACTAGTCAAACCCTAGAATAAAATAGCAATTCAACTCGGAAAATTCTAGAAATTTTACCACTACTTCCACCTGCTAGGAGACACTCTCTCAATTTTTTTTCCATAATTTTTGTCCCATTTCTCAATTTTTAGTCATTTTCCAAGGACCTTTCTTTCCCTTTTTTATCTTTCTCTTCATTCCCACTCCACTTCCACTACACTTTCAAGCATATTAGTAGGGAAGAGGAAAAATACGAACCGTAGTGTGACATCATGGCACTAAGTTGATTATTCTAGGAATTTGACTTTAATAGATGGATTGACTACTACTTTAACTAAAATTGGGTCAATACTATCAAAAACTCGAAAAAAACAAAGAAATAAGAGTGAGGGCCCACTTTGGCCACTCACACGGAGTTTTCTTCGAAGAATTTTGTGTTGAATTTTTCTATGTTGGTTTTTGGGATGGGGTTGAGTATGCGTATAGTGTCTTTGTTTGGGATTATAGGAGTTCTACTAATTAGTGTGTTGTTTGGGATGTGCAATTGTATGGGTGAGTGGTCCGAGTTGAGAATAATATCATTGTTTGTTGTGGAGGTGTATTGTGTATTGTTATTTGTATTTATATAGAATCCTATTATTAGACTCCAATCACTATAATTATAGTCTCCTTGTCTAGAGAATTGTGTATCGGTATTGATGTACATGAAGTTTGAATTTTCTGTGAAGCGACGCCATTGGTAGTCATTGTTTTGAGGGGGGGTGTGTTGGTTTCCATTTTGGCGGCCAATTAGTGCTATGTCTCTGTTGAAGTCTCCACATAATAGGTATGTATGATTGGGATTATTATTAATTTGGGATGTAATAACGTTTTGTATGTCTAAGAGAAATCTAGTATCTTCGGGACGGGATGGCATGTACATGTGAAAGATTAACCATGGTTGTAGTGGGTGATTAGTGATTTTAATTATTTGAATGTATGGTGATATGTGCATTGGGGTAGGGATTTTGTTGATGTTGCCTGGGAATGTATATTTTTTGTGTATTAATGTAAGGAGGCCACCGCGGCCCGGTGTGTATGGTCTCTTTTGTTGCATGCATCTTGTAAGTGTATGTGTATTGTTGAAGATGAGTTTATAGTTTTGAAATATGTTTTGTATGTATTTTGTAGATTTTGAGGCGGTTAGTTTTGTTTCTTGTATAACTATGAGGGCCGGTGGTGTGTCTGTGTTTGTGACTAAAGTTTGTAAGCTAGGAAGGGCAGTGTTTAGTGAGGAGGCATTCCATGTGATTATGTATGTATTTTCTTGGTTTGATCTAATGTTATGATTTTGAGGAGGGATGTAGGGAAGGGGTGGGGGTGGGTGGATGTATTGTGGTATAGGGTCTAGGCATTTTAGTGATTCATTTATGAGTTTGTTAGGGAGGTAAGGGAATTTTAGTTTTATTGTATCATTTGAGGGTGGTATGTCTTGATTGTGTAAGAAGTCGTATAATCTTTTATGTATTGAGTTCTCATGGTTCATAATATTTTGATTGTCTCCTAGGAATTGGGTATAAGGGTGTAGAGTGAAAATGTGTCGTTCTGGTGGGTTTTGTAAGTTTTGTAAAGTTTGTAGTAGTGTATTAGTCCATGTAATTGTGTTCAAATTTTGTGGATTTAAGAGATGGTTACATTCATCTATGTTTGGGTGGATAGTGATTATTAGTGCATAAAGAATGTGGGGTGGTGGGTGCGTATTTTTTTGTTGCATGTATTGGGCAATGTTTGGGTGTGTAGTGTTATGTGTGTGGTGTAATGTATGTGTGTTTTTTAAAAAAGGTGCAAAGGATTTTGCAATGTGTTCATATTCCGGTTGTAGTTTTATAGTATTAGGTATGAAGTATATTTTGGCATTTTTTTTATGTGTTTTCGGGTGTCTTTTTAGTATATTTGGCATGGGTCTGGGGTTGGTTTCTATGTCTCCTCCTAGGAGTAGTATGAGTTTGTGATATGTATGTTCAGTGTTGAATTTTAGAGTTTTTCTTTTTTGTATGATAATAATAATAATTTTTAGGTTTAGTTATGTTATTAAGGTCTTGTTTGTTTGGAGAGAGGTGATTGTTTATATTTTGTATGTGGATAATGAATTTTTTGTTATTTACTTCTATAGTGGGTGTAGTTGAATTTATTTTTGACTTTTTATGTGCTCGTGTGTTTATTTGTTTATTGGTTGTTGTTTTATGAATGATGTATATGTGTGTGTACGTTTGTTTGTATTTTTTTGTGGTTGTGTTTGTTTTTGTGTGTATGTGATTGTTATGTGTAGAAATGTTTGTATATGGGTTTATGTTGGTATTTGCGGGGGTATTTAAGTTACTTTCATATGTAGTTGTGTTAGTATTTATGTTGGGTTTTAAAATGGTGTTTGTTTTGGTGTTTGTATCAGTATGCCTTTCAATATTTATATTAAGTGATTTATTGATAAGAGTGTTTTTTAGTTTTATTGTTTCAATTAACGGAGGTATGGCTTGACTATGTAGGAAATCGTTTAGTACCTTGTGTATTGAGTTTTCATAAAAAAGTGGGATGGAGTGTGTTCATTATGTTGATTTATGTATATGGCGATATATGGGTATGTATCTTTATATTGTTGATGTGTTTTGTGTGTTGTTTTGAAGAGGGGGGCAAATTTTTGGGCTATGTACTCGTATTCGGGTTGTAGTTTTCTGGTGTTTGGTAAAAAATATGTTTTCGTATTCTTTTTGTGCAAGGCATGGTGTCTTTTTTTTCTTTTAAAAATGTTCAGCGTGGGTCCTGGTTTAGTCTCTATGTCCCTTCTAATTAGTGTTAATATTTTATAGTAAATGTGTTTTTTGTTTTTTTTTGGAGTTTTTTGGTTATGTATGTGGTTTTGGTGTTCTATTTTTTGTTTATTTGATTGTATGTATTCGTCTTTGTATGTATGTATATATTTTTTTGATGTTGTGTGGTTGTCTTCGTATATGGGTGTGTATATGTGGTTGTATTTGGTTTTATATTGGTATTCATTTTTAGTACTAGTGTTTTGTAGTGGGTGGATTTTTTGTTTTGTTTTAGGATTTTTTTTCCTTGTATGTGGTTGTGGTATTTTATTTTTTGTTTATTTGTTTGTATGTATCCTCTTTTGTATGTGTGTATGTATGTGTTATTTTGACGTTGTGTGGTTGTCTTTGTATATGGGTGTGTATATGTGGTTGTATTTGGTTTTATATTGGTATTCATATTTAGTACTAGTGTTTTGTAGTAGGTGGGTTTTTTGTTTTGTTTTAGAATTTTTTGTATGTGGCTTAGGTTTTCTATTTTTTGTTTATTTGGTTGTATGTATTTTTCTTTGTATGTGTGTTTGTATATGTTTTCTTGATGGCGTGTGGTTGTTTTTTCATATGTGTGTATATATGTAGTTGTGTTTGATTTTATGTTAGTGTTCATACTTTGTGTTAGTATTTTGTAGTGGGTGGGTTTTTTGTCTTGTTTTAGGATTTTTGGTTTTTGTGTGTGGCTTTGATATTTTATTTGTTGTTTATTTGGTTGCATGTATTCTTCTTTGTATATGTGTATGTTTTTTTGACGGTGTGGTTGTTTTTGTGTATGTGTGTGTATATGTAGTTATATTTGTTTTTATATTAGTATACACATATGTATTTATGTTAGTATGTGCCTTAATATTTATCTTGGTATTTGTGCCACTATTCGTGTTAGAATTCGGTTCATTATTTGTACCAATATTTGTATTAGTGTTTGTATCAATTTTTTTCAATTTGTTATAAGTATATGTTTCAGTATTAGTGTACGTATCAGTATACTTATCCGTATTTTTTCCAGGGTTCATACCAGTATACGTATAAGTACACATAACAGCGTATATATCAGTATTTGTATATGTAGCGGCGTTTGTATCCGTATTTGTACCATAGTATTGTGTTAACTTAATTTTTTTGTATAATTTACAATGTTTTCTTATGTTTGTTGTACTATATGGGGTATAGTATTTTTTTGTATAGTATTGAGTATAGTCTTTGAGGTATTCGGTATAGCATTTGTATTGACTGTGGTATTAAATACAATGGTTGTATTTTGTATATGTATTTTGTATTGGTATACTTGCATACTACTATTTTTTTATTATTATTTTTTAATTTTTTTTGGGAGTATTGCTCTAATACTGTATGTAGTACACTATGGGTATTTACTATATGATTTCTATGTAGTAGTATGTAGTCTTTGTTCCTAACTAGTTTGGCCTTCCATCTTCAAGCATTGGGGTGGACATAGTGCTTGCCATGGCTTGTAGTGTGGCAAGGGCGGCCTTCATGGAGTCTTGCACACTTGCCATTTGTTTCTTCAATTCCTCACTCTTCATATCGGCGTATTCTTTGTTCTCCTCCCAAATTTTCTTGTTATTTTCTTCCAATAGTGCCACTAGTTCTTCCTTGGTCACATTGTTGGTCTTGTCTTGTGTTTGGAAGGTGGTCATGGTATTGACAATGGCCATGTTGATGTCATCAAATCCAAAGGATTTGATTTCTTCCATGGTGGGAGGGGTGTCTTCTTCCAAGCTACGTCGGTGAGGTGCAAAATCCACATAGTTACCTCCAATGATGTGTGTTTTCACCACAAAGGTCCTATACACAATAGGGTTAGCACATAAAATATTGGCATTGCCATTATGGCTAGTGCCGTTATCCTTGTGGAACCATATGGAGCGGACATTTGCACCACCCATGACTTTGTAAATTTCATGGGTGGTGTGCACTACATCCAAGTGAATGGGGAGGGGAGATAAGGTTAGGATTAGTGCATCTTTTTTGGCTTTAGTTTCGAGTTTACCTTTTGGCCCACTGACTTCGAGCACTTGTCTTGTTTCCAATACTTCATGTTGTGCGGTCGCTTGATGGAGGAGGATTTTCTTCACTTGCTTGGGAGTAGTAGTAGTAAAAAAGGCATGGGAGTCTTCATATTTCTTTTGCACTCCTGTTAGCTTGAATTCAAAGCCTCGGCGGAAGCTATCTTCGAGCACTTCCTTGAAGAGTGCTTGAGCGGTGATATCCTTCAATGCACCACTTTTGACCTTAACGGAGAGGTTAGTACCCTTAGAAATGCCTTGATAGGCCTTGCAAGTTTTGCCAACAACTAATTCTCCCCCAATTGTAAGAATAAAGGGTCTAATGCCTTTTAGTAGCATCAACCCGTCTACCTCGGGTTTGAGCAAGTGTAACTTAATGCTCCCCGCCCACACCCCCTTAATCTTTCCTTGTTTGATGCTTAGGCATTGAATAGCTATAGGATCAATTAATTGTTTGCCAAGAAGAATGTTCATCATTTTTAGCCTTGCAATGACCATCTCCTTTACCTCATCATGCATAATAGGGGTTTTTGGAATTACGAAGTGAATTCCAACATGGAAGTCTAGTGACATACCTGAATTCTCGTTTGTGGGAATGTCGAAAGGAATTTGCGTAAGGTTGTAGTGTTGTCCAACTTCCCCTTTCCTTGACATAGGGTATAGTACTTGTGGGATTCGGGGAAATGCTACTCTTGCAATGCTTACCTCCTTGGCCTCCTCCGGTTTTAGTCCTCTAGTAATCATGTCTTCCACCGTTTCACCACTAAATAAAGGTTCAGCTCCCTCTTCGATTGCCATTGCTTCCATAGCTTGGAAGCCCATCCAAAATTTAAAAGAGCATAATTCTGGTGTGGAGGTTATCTTACCTTTTTTTCTTGGGGATACCTTGCTTTTCTTGCTGCTCCCACCTTCCTTGTCCATCCTTCTTGGAGTTTTCGCGGTTGGGGTTGTTTTGAAGTTGTCCTCTATGGTCTCTATCTCCATGTGGGCGCTGAGGCTTTTCCTAGTGTTGCCTGTCATTGGTTTTTCTTCGGCGAAGTTATGGGAGGGGGGAAGGTCACTGTGGGGAGGGGGGTTTCTATGTGTGGAAGGGGGGTCTTCTTTGAGGAGGGGTAGGTCGCTATGGGTGTTGGGTAGGTCGCTAAGGTTGTGTGGGGGGTCGCTGTTGCATGTGGGAAGGTCGTAGGGGGAGCTTAGCAGGTCGCAGGGGGGGCTAGGTAGGTCGCAGCTTGTTTTCCTAGTGTTGCAGGGGAGGTCAGGGTTGGGAGAGGGGAAGGTCGTTGTGGAGGGGAGGGTCGCTATAGGCTGGGGTTTAGCTACTGGACGGTTGTGAGTTCTCTTAGAGGGCGGGGGTCTTCTCGCGAGGGTATTATGGAGGGTTGTGATTCTGAGAGGGAGGGCTATGGTCCTGGGAGGGAGGGGAAGGGGTCGGGGAAGGTGAGTTCTTGATCTGGGGACGGTTCTGTATTGGGGGTGTACACCGGTGCTGTGTGCGAGGGAGGCAGGATGGGGTGGGAGAGTGCGTGAGGGTATTCCAGGGAGTGGGGGAGGGCAGAGGATGTCGTATGGGAGGGAGAGAGGTTGGGGTGGGAGAGAGATTGCGAGTAGTCCAGGGAGTAAGGAGGGGCTGAGGGAGGGGGGGTTAGAAAGGAGGCAGGGGGTATGGTTATTCTCTGTCTAGGTTCAGTCTGTGGAGTTGAGAGATTCGGTTCGCAGCGCCGTGTCTGCAGTTTGTGGGTTTTGGGTTTAGTCCGTGGATTCCTGGGACAGTTGAGGTTTCTGAAAATCAGGGTGGATCTAGGGATTCTAGGGAGGGAGGGGGCTGCGGGATTTGTTTGGATGTTGGGAAGATAGGGAGGGGGTGGAAATCTGGGGTTTCTACGTCTCGGGGAGGTTCTGGAGATTCTGAGGAGGGAGGCGGCTGCAGAACTAATGTGGATGCTGGGAAGGCAGGGAGTGGGTGGCACTATGGTCGAATTAGGAGGGGGTCGGAGGGAGGGGGAGGAGGAGAAGAGGGGGAGGAGGAGGGAGGGTGGGGAGAGGGCTGAGGGGGGTGGTGAGGTCTGGGGGAGAGAGGGGGGATCTATTGCGTGGAGGTGTGAAAAAAGTATTGGGTTTTGTATTGATACTCACCTGATATGTCCTTGTTCGTGTCTTCGTGTGCGCTTGGTGTACTTGCCAACGTGCTGTAATGTCCTTGCTGCTGGTCCTTTGTTGCGGATCACCTCCAAGTTGCTTGTTTCTGTTGCTGATGCTCTGTAGAGTTGTCCTTTTGGTGTAGATTGTTTGTGGGAGCGCGCGGAGTGGCTCCAGTGTGCAAGGTTGTTGGATCTGCACAAGTAGATCTAGATCTAGGAATATTTGGGAGCGCTTCCGCGTGTAAGTGAGTTTAGTGTAATTTAGGGTTAGGGTTTTAGTGCAAATCTATATGTGTGTGGTGTTTTGGTGGAGTTTTAGTGTACTATAGCTGATGTGTGTGGATGCCGTGAGATCTAATGTGTTACTAGATATCAGACTTTCTAGTGCAAAAAATAAATGGAAGATGGGAGAAATAGCCTGATTTAATGTGTTGTGGTTGTCTCGAGGCAGATTTGAATGTTGTGTTGTGTTGAGCTTCACTCCAGGTGCTTTTCTGCGTCGTTGTCCTTCAGATCTGGTGCATAGGGTCCCTGAGCGAGTGATGTTAGATCTGTTCTGTAAGGTGTATGTTTCCCTATAAGGCCATGGTAATGCTATGGAAATAACAATAACAAAAAAATGAAAGAAAAAAGAGGTGTAAGGTGGGTAAGAGATAGCCTGTGAATGTTGTCGCAGATCTGGCTTCCAGGGAGTAGTTGAATGCTTGTGCCCTAGTAACGGTGCTGTCTCCTTGTGTTGTTCAATCTCTTGGTATGATGGGATCGTGGATCAAGGAAGATCAAGGACTAAGTGGTGGACGCAGATCACGACCTACTACACTCAATCTGGGCAGATCTAGAGTTGTAGAGGGTCAATGAGTCCTGATCTATGCAACCAACACTAGTTTCCCATGCTTCAGATTAAACTTGCAAGGATCACTCTCAAAGACTTGTCCAACACCTCTAAAAAACCCGAATCTGGTGTATTGAGCTCTTTTAACAGTTGTGATCTACCTCATTTTCCACTCCCACATGTAACATCAACACTATGCAAATTATAAGTGCAAATCAAATATGTTCACTTACAGTTTAAGCTGTGTGAGGATAAGATCAAGGCTATTTTCATTATAGTGATGGCTTTTGTTATCACCAGCACTTCCAAGCCAAAATTTTCCAAATTCAAATTCTAGGAACAAATCAAGCATTATCGATTGGCTATTTCATGATATCACTTGCGTAATCCAAACATGACCTTCTATCCCTGAGAACAGTTAGATTAATCACACAATAGTAGAGCAAAAAATACGGATTGGAATAAGAAAACCAACATTCAGTAATGAATATGGTCGCCCTTTGAATTACCAAACATAGGAAATTGGGAGCATTGCCTGCAAGTGGCTTCGCCGCTGACAAGAGTCATTTTACACTTGTTGCTACAAGTCTTCCATTGGTTCACATCCTTGCTCAGGTCTCTCTTGCATCCGTTGGTCCACTTGTTGTCACAGTTCCCGAACCCAGAACCGCAAGTATAATGGCACTTGCCGTGAATGCACTCATGCATGACCACGTTCGGGAGATTCCCCAGGCACGGAGTGTTGCAGGCGCCGCAGAACCGCGCATCGTCATTGTACGGAAGCCGAGACTCGCACCAGTCCCGGAGCCAGTTGTTGCAATCCGACAGCCCCTTCTTGCAAGTGTACACGCACAGGCCCTTCACGTGAGGTCCATGGTGTCGGGGCTGTAGGGGATGCACTGGACCCCGCAGACGCCGCAGTTCACGTTCACGTCGGTGTCGGTGTTGACCTCGCACCCGTTCTTGGCCATGTCGTTGTCGCAATTTGCCCACCCGGACTTGCAGGTGTATGTGCAAGCGCCGGTGGTGCAGAAGGTGTAGGCATTGGCCTTGCTTGGGTAGCCCCCCGCGTTATTGCAACGCGCATCGGTAAAACCTACAACACATCAAACTCTCACAGGATCAGAAAACTCCCATACTTACTCCTCAGACATGATCATTACAACTTTACTATCCAAGGACCTTCATAGCCACAATATAAGTTGACAATATTGTGCAAACTTATTAGAAGGAGACCTAATCAAACTGACAACCACAACATCATAAATACTCTTTATTAAACTCTGAGCGTTTCTGCGGATATCATAGGAGGTGGAAGAGGTTTCACATACCTACAAGGAGGACCACCAATGTGGCAACCAACACAACTCCTTGCTGAGATGCCGCCATGACGAACTTGATTGCACACAAGCTGAGGTTCTAGGAAGGTGAAACGAGATGGAGGAGGAATGGACCTGTGAGTTGTGACCTCAGAGTGCTCTTGTTATAGCCCTGGGTGGGACTTCTTCGTTGGTGGGGCATTGACACTCGAAAGTCGTTCCCGGAGAACCGTTCAACTTGCTGGATAACTTTTGGTCGAGACATGCAATTTTCTTGCGGCCATGCCCTTCCCTATTTACAGTGTCTGAGAAATAATTAAGTATAGTCCTTGAACTTAAGTTCAAGTTTAATCGATGGAAAGCGAGTGGAGCAAAAAGAAATGATAACTTAACGCACTACATACAATTCCTTCTAGTTTCATCTTACACTATTGTAGACGTAGTAACAGATTCTACATGATGGTAAGTGACCAGATGAGAAGCTATAGTTGCCTACCGTACACTAATGATGATATTTAGTGTTAAACACACTAATTTGTTTAAAAGTGCTATAAGTTTTTACTTTTGATGAATATTTTTACCAACTATGTTATCAATGATAACTCTCTTTAGATAGTATTGATAGTTGTGCCCTCGGTAAAAATCTTCTTCAAAAGTAAAAAGTTATTACATTTCCAAAAATATTAGTGTGGTTATACTAAATATCATCTTTAGTGTAGTGGAATACTCGACTCATGAGCACTAGGGACAGAGCGAGCTCGGATCTCGAAGCACGCATTCTACTCGGCCAAGATTAGAGGCGTTCCTCAAAACAGGCATTGAACTCTAATGTCAACTCCGTCCCCACAAACAGTGCTGTCAATCAGTGATCTGTTCCACAAGATCCAAACATAGCAAACTAGCTTCTTAAAGAAAAAGACATCGGGACATGGACAGATTGATCCCATTCATGCTAATCTCTGATGCATACTGTCGGTGTGGCACAGGTACAGGCAGTCAATTACTACACATGTGACGACACTTTAGTCCCATGATCATCACAGTGAGTATATTCGGTTGCAGTAACAAATGATGCCAGCCGTGAAAGAAGCCTGTCATTTGGGACACGCTGGGTTAGAGAGAAAATTGAAGAGCAGGAAGTCCAAGTCATGTCTCTCGGGAGTTTGATATGGTAGTCTATCAAAAGAATGCATCTACATGTGTTTCTACATACGCAGCAACCAGCATAATGATTTCACCAGATTAGCCGTCTCATTTGCGGACCAGGACAGCCAAGCACAAGCTGAGAGTGAAGAAGTTGCTGGCTTTCCACTTGGTAGGACAACCCTTGACGATGTATTCCCAAACTCGCTAGAACAGAGCGTCTGCGAGCTCGAGGCCCAGGTGCAGAGTGATCATGGGGCCCATGGCAGATCGGATCATACCTGAGAAGACGGTGCCGAACGAGTTCGCCCCTCTGAACATTGTCTCTCCTGTATTCTCGAGGTAGGGCCGGAAATTGGGAATGAACTCAGTGTCAGGGTTTCAAATGCGGAGTCCGGATGCGCGATGGCGGATTCAATCTCTTCCACGCTCGGACTGAACGACGCCACGTTGAAGGAGTCCATAAGCTCCTCCCCAATGACTCCCTGCACAGACACGATCATCAATTCCCGAAACTTCTAATACTTTTGTATTGAATTTTGTAGCAGCTAGAGGCTCTACCAAAAATTGATTGCTCACCTCTCTCACGAGCTCCTGCCATGCCTTCTCGATGTGCGGAACAAAAGAGATGGAGTCGTCCGGGTACTGATTCTCCGGATGCGAGTGAACTTCCCACCGCAAGCAAAGAACCGCAAGAACTCCGCCCGGCGCCATCTCCTCCACTCTGCACCGAAAGAATTTGCGCAATCCGCTCTACGATGCCTCAACGAAGGCCTCCGCCACCACGGAACTCGTGCCATGGACGTCAATGTGTCCTTTGTTGTACGTCGGCGAAGACTTGTCAAGAGCCGATTCCGGAACCTAAGCGAGAACAGAAAGTTGAACAGCTTAGGAGGTCTTCTCATCAAATAGAAATTGCCATAAACCTCAGGAAAGGAATGCAGCAAGGCCGCTTCCGGAACCTAAACGAGGAAAATAACATTGAAGTTCAACATTGTCGGAAACGTTGAGGTCTTCTCTCGAAATGCGAAGAGTTGTAAACTCAAGCAAGAATTTCTTTGTGCGTTTGCGCGGCCTGCCTCCCGCCTGCCTCTGTTCCCGCCATCGCTGCCATACACCTCGCACCTCTCAGTCGCTGATCCACACCAACACGAATCCTAGTACCAAATGCTCGACTTCCAATCTGGAAGACCTCAAGATCGAAATCCGTCAATCTGACGCCTCACCTTTGAAAATCAACGCAAATTTGATGCTGCCAAGACCTGCTGCAACTCAAGCTCAACTCGATTCCGCTACCGAACACCTCTAGATCGCTCCACTCCAGCACACCAATCCGAGTATCAACTGCCAGAGAGGAAATTTCACAAAGAGATCAGCAGCGTGTCTCGGAATTGCAAATCAATCCACTCATTCTAAGATTACTTAAGCTGAAGCTGAATTTGACATCCTAACCAAACCCCTCGCAACTCTCGAACGCTCCACACCAACACGAATCGGACTTCTACTAAAGTCCAGGTCGAAAACGCGGAACTCTTACTCCTGAGCTAGCAACGCACTCAGAAATGAGCATCCAATTTTGGCGCAAGCAGTAGATAATGAGCGGGCTTGCTCCGAGAGTGATGTAATTATACTGCCTTGGCATTCGATCGTCTGGAGTGTTGCAAGTTCATGAGCCTCAATTGCAAGGGAAGAATTCTGTTCGGGGAAGAAGGCGAGTGGGAGTGGCTCCGTTGTGCTTTCCTCTGAAGAGTACATTCAGATGATGTTTTGTACTGAGGCACAAAAGCCATTCAACCTCAGAAGAGCCAATGGAAAGTGATGAAAAGTATGCTAATGCCTTTAAGGGAAGACAATGTTGCAAACGTTCTGGGCACACTACTCTTAAAATGAAGTTTAGTGTATCCATAGTAACTCATGTCTAAATGCTGTATTTCTTTAGTCTTGATGAATATTTTTACCAACTGTGTCTACACTGATCCGCCTCGATGAGTAGTATAGATAGTTGTGCTTCCAGTAATATGTTTTAGCACGTCCAAATCATATTGTGTGGGATACAGTGAACATCGTTTTCAGTGTACTAGGAAGGGTATCCTTTATTCCTATTGTGTGGAGAGAGTGTCCCTTGTATAGCCAATTCTAACCTATATCCTCGGAGAGTCATGTACGTCATTTGAATACATCATCTTTTTAAAAACCGTTTTTAAATAAAAAATTGAACATTAGTTGTTGCCCTTAATAGTAATAACAATTATTGCAATGCATCACATTTGTTATAAATGAGCCGAAACATCATTTTAGTTTTTTTACTATTATATCACTTATATTAATTAACATGAAAAATATTGAAAGTTGGTGAGAAGGACAACATTTTTATCATTTGCGTGTGACCATGTGTGGAGAAAATATAATATAACACGCAATTAAGCAATTATGCACTTCGCAATTTAAAAGTACACTTAGGAACCACGACGGCCATGGCGCACCAAGAATATCACATTTGGAAAAAATTGTCAATTTAAAAAATAAATTAGAGTTCTTGGATCAATATTGTGTGCAATTAAAAATGTCAATTTAACAAGATGTTAAATTGATTTTTCAACAAATTTTTAGTGGGATGTTGTTGAACTTTGATAAATGTCTATTTAATATCATTGTACAAAATTTTGTGAATAGCTTCTAAGAATTGTAATGTAGAAAAGATGCAATCATCCAAACAGAATTGCCAGTTGATATGAAGTAATTCCACATGGTACATGATACATAAGAAGAAGACAAAAAAATGAAGGCATTTATACATGCACTTGGTGATGTAATTAATCAATAGTAAAAACTTATAGCATTTATTATTTACATAGTGTGCCTACACTATACATGATATTTAAAGTAGTACTAAAATTCCACTCCTTGTTTGTATAGCCGGAGGGGAGTAGGAAAGGAGAGGAGGAATACGGGAAAAGAAAGAGACCCTGGGTTTAGGTTTTGTGGTGTTAGGTTGAGGATGGCCGCGGGTTTTGGGTTTTGGGGGCGTAGGATTCCGGGGGTTTCGGGCAACGGCATCGAGTTCAAGACTACAGATCAACGGCCCACAATAGGTGCAGGAGATTGACGGCCAGATCTTCTCTCAGCCAGTCCTTGATTTCGAGGCTGGCTGGTCGCGAGGAAGGGTGTACGGGCGCACACCCGTGTGGAGGTGAGAGGGTAGTGTGAGGGACAGGGTGTGAGCAACGGCGGATTAGGGTTCCACAGGGGTGGAGTAGCGGCAAGGTTTAGGACTCCATGGATGTATGTGCGCACACTCGTTGTTGGACTCCGTTCCCACATGATGCCGGAAGTTTACTTTAAAAACCGGCTCAAACAAAAAAATTAGTTAAATAGTTATGATAGTCCACGCTGGAATACAACCAATAGTCCTCATGTAAGAATAAAGGCGGAAGGACCGGACTACAAACCCTAATTATGCCAACAACCGTTAAAATCAGAGCCGGAGTAGTTGCCAGAATTCTTGGGGCAGTTAGTTATCCCGAACCGTCGCCATCAACTGTCATCATGACTCTGTACTAACTGCCGGACTACTTGAGGATGGGATTCGAGGGGAAAACTCTTTCTTCTCCATTTCTTCCTCGCGTTCTAGGGTTTCACGTTAGGGTTTTCTTCTGTCCTCTCTCTCTCTCTCTCTCTCTCTCTCTCTCTTTCAGGTTCTCTAACTGCTGGCCGTAAGGGTTCAAAGCTTAGACGGTTAGAACGGACGTGTGTCGGTTAGGGATAGCTTTTGCGAGGACGGTGCGTGCAGGGACTACCTTGAGTGACTGTGAGGTGGTAGGAATTCCATGAAGTTTGTGCCGATGGCCAAGAAGTAGCGGACGGATAGGGATGGGCGCGGCCGGAGAGACGAAGAACCGGATGTTGCGCTCCCACCCTGGGCACGCGTCCTCCTGGACATTCCAGAAGTCCTGGAAGAATTTAACCTGTTGAAGTCAAGGCTGAAGACGATGGGCTGCGAGGGTTTGCTCGAAGTCCCATAGGGCATGTGGGAGAAGGTCTACGTCCGGGAACTCATAGGCACCCCGGACGAGAAGTATAAGGGGCTGATGAGGGCCCATCCGGAAAGTTGGGGAGTTCCGGAGTGGTCCCAGGCGTATGACTTTCGGAGCGGCCGCACCAAGGTAGTAGAACGGCGGGACGAGTTCCTGGCGGACGAGTTTGGCGGCCCGGCGGACCTGAAGGACGGCTACAACCTGCAGGACCTTAAGCACCTGGACGCCCAGCTCGTGCTAGGGTTTTTAAACCCTATCTTCCATCCGGAAAAGCCAAAGTGGTTGGTAGCGAAATGGGCCTGCACCTTCCTCGGGCCACTCTAGGAGAAGATAGTCGTGGATTGGAGAACGCTCATGACAGACATGATTAACAATCTGGTAGCCAATCTCCAGAGGGTGAAGAAGACGGCAACACCTCTGGCATCCTACGTGGTGCAGCTATGCGCACCACCACGAGCTCACTTCAGCGGAAATCCGGACATATGACATAGTCCTTAACTTCCAGAAGTGTGGAGGGGACGAGTCTGACAAGAGAGAATCCGAGGAGGAGGAGCCAGCTCCAGAAGCAGCAACCACCAACACTCCAAAAGGCCGGAAGGCCCCGAAGAGACCTCGGGGGAAGGAACCCGAGACGGAGAGCCCGGGCATCCACAGCTCCTCCGCGTTGTCCGAAGAAGACGAGTCCGGACCCTCAGAAGGGACCAGCCGGAAGAAGAGGAAGGTGGATCGGGACGACTCCAAGGGTCACCTCAAGCTAATGGATGAGCTGACTCGCGACATTGGCTGGAGAGTGGGGATCCTTAAGGAGACCAACAACATCATCACCACCAGCGTGGAGCAGATCTTCCAGAACTTGGGCGTCGAACGACTAGAGGATGCAATCAACCGAGTGGAGGAACTCCGGAGCCGGGAGATGGGTACTAAGGCGTTGCACACCCAGATCGCTTCTCTGTACAAGGTCAGTACTAAGAATGAGCGGAAGACAAAGCAGTACCTGGCGGAGGCAGCTCTGGCGGTGACGGCCCGGAAACTGGCCGAGGAAAAGGCCAACGCTTCCGCAGCGGCCTTACTGGAGGTCCGAGCCTTCCTGGGTATTCTGGTTGACGTGGTCAACCGGAGCCGGCTCTTCACCGAACTCGTGGAGAAGAAGGAGAAGGTCACCCGGGCTAACATCATCCAATTCCTCCTCGATCAGGCGGATAAGATGGGACGAACTAGGGAACAAATGAAGCTGGTGGTCGACAGCATCGTCGTGGAGTATCCGGAAGAACCAGCAGCACCTGGTCCGGAAGACACCCCGACCACCACACGAACCGCAGCTCCTCCGGAACCACCGACCAAGACCACGCCAGCTCCGGGAACCTCCGCAAACCCGGAGTCCGTGGATACCCCGCCACGGACACCAACGGAGGGTATCGTACTTTCCAACCCCACTACGAGTGAGATCCTGAAGTCGCTTCCGGATATCCTGTCGCCACCTAATATGCGGCTGCCAGATCCTCCGGCGGAAGGCGACCTTCCAGCTGCACCAAGGTCCGTGTCCCGGAGGTTGGCGGACGGATCCAGGAGTCCTTCCGGAAGCTACCGGGACTTGGTCTAGGAGACTGGGACAGCTACCGCGGCAAGGACACCAGCACCTCCGATTCCGGAAGGATCACCGCAACAGCCACCTCCACCGCCGGATGCCAGTACTCCGGCGGAAGTTGTCCCGCCAGCAGCCGGACCATCGACCCGGAAGACCAACCTTTCGCCGGCTACATCAAAGAGGGCGAAGGGCAAGGCACGCGTTCTTGTAGAGATCTCCCCCTCCCGCCGAAGTGGGAGAAACCGAGGCCCCGGAGCTCCAACTTAGGATTAGTTAGGCTATGTATTTCTTTTTCTTCAGGGTTAGAGTCCGGATCAGCAGCGACTAACGATGGGGCCCCGAGCGCACCCGACTGCTGCCGGAATCACTAGCCAGTTTTGTAGTTAGAGTAGAAATTCCGGAGACGGAACTGTTCCGTGATTTCTGGATCTAAGATCCGATCTGGAACTTTTCCGAATTTCTCGGATCTTTCAGATAAGATCTAGCGGACTTTCCGTTGATGGCTAGGAAGAAATCTAAGTTTAGGCAGGACTTAGTGAGTACTTAGTAGTAGGGTTTTGGGGCAAAATCCTTCCATCTTGTTCTTCTCACTCGGGAATATACGTTATTGTTTGCACTAGATTTGCTACCTTGTGTCTTGAGATGACTTATGAAACCTATGAGTGATGGATCCATTCTTGAGGATATGGTTGTGTGAGTAATTCTTCCGGAATAGGATAATTCAACTGTTTTGCCGGAGGAGGAAGCTATCGAGGTCGGTGTTAGGAGATCGCGTGGGAGACTGGAGAGAACTATTGCACAGGTGTTCCTGGTAGTCTCCAGGGTCCGGAAGTAGCCAGGAGGGGTAGAGATGAACTGCGGAGGTGTTCCTGGTAATCTCTAGTTCGCCGTAGGAACTGCTCAAAATTGGATTCCGGTCAATATCGGAGTTCTCCCCCAAGATAGGAAAAAGCCTGATACCAATACCTAGACGGAATAACCATAGCGAACAGTGTGCCTCTGTTCCGGAGAATTGCAGCCATACCCACCGGAATGTCGTTGTAGTCCGGATTAGTCTCTGTGTGACCGCATCCGAAAGGCCTTCCGGATGTCGTAAGAGCCGACGTCCGGTAGCAGCAATCAAATTACCAGTTAGTAGAGTAGGGAGAGTGGTGTTTGGTCACTATAAATTCCGGACAGTGGGTGCTGTTGCAGTTCGTAGAGACATTATCCCTCCGGAATGCACTCTATCGTCACTAAGTGCTCCCCAGAGTAACCGCTCCGGTTTCGTTCCCACAGAGACCTAATGTTCTTATTTCCAATACTCCGGACTACCTCTCTGATCAAAGCAATTCGGTTACAAGTTAGCTAGAAAGTATACTTAATTACATTGGATCCGGGTCCTTCCGGAATGCAGGTTATATACAACACTATCCGGAGTGTAGTTTCCGGAAATCTAAAGAGGGATTTGATTTATCTCTGTTCCACCTCAGAGGGTCTCCTGGAGTTTTTAAGCGAGTGGCCGAAGTCCACTGACCCTGTTTTGTGTAAGTGGCTGGGTTTCCCACTGCCCTGTGACTTAAAGTGGCTAGGCACCCACTGTCCGGAACTTATAGTGACCGAACACCACTCTCCCTACTTTGCTAACTGGTAAATTGATTGCTGCGGCCGGACGTCGGCTCTCACGACATCCGGAAGGCCTTCCGGATGCGGTCACACAGAGACTGATCCGGACTACAACGACATTCTGGTGGGTATGGTTGCAACTCTCCGCACTACGACAGATTGCTACCTTTATTGCAGGCGTTTATGACTGCGCAGAGTCATAAATTCACAGGAATATGACTACAGTGGTTTTTCAGAATATGACGCGCGCGGTGACAGGGTCTAGTAGTTACCGACGAGTCGCTTCGGACAGCCAGTCATTTGAATAAATACGCCTTGAAACGTATACTCAGCCCGAATGTACGTGCCACGTCAGCATTTCCGCCCCCAATTTGACCGGTCCCATTGACCAAGACTTTTCTTGACCTGCCCGGGCAGCTGAGGCCAAAATCTGACGTGGCATGTGACTCTGGCTAGTCATATTTTTTGCTGACGTGGATTATGACTCCGTGGAGTCGTATTTTGCTGACGTGGCACCACCACGTGGAATATGACAGCCAGTCATATTTTGGGCTGACGTGGAATATGACTCTGTGAAGTCATATTTTCAATCATAATGTTGAGCACGTGAAATGTGTTTGCTAGTCATATTTTGTGCTGACGTGGAATACAACTATGTGAAGTCATACTTTCAGTCATAAAATCAGCCACGTAAAATGCGACTGCTAGTGATATTTTTGCTTACGTGGAATATGACTACGTGGAGTCGTATATGGGCCGATATGACGGTCCGTTATTCCTAGTGTTGTGACTACTTTTAGTCATGTTTTCCAGATCACTAGTCATATTTAAGTGCAAGAGATGGATAACTGGTTCCAGTCACATCAATTTAGCTGTATGACTTTGTGGAGTCATATATTGAGAATCTAAGAGCGAGAATTCAGAGATTCTGGCATCACAAATGACGGCGTGCTGTTATAGTTGCATTAGAGACAGTTGTTAACTACACTCCTGTATTCTTCTTCATCACAGGCAATGATGGCGCAATGTAGGGAAACGTAATGGGGTCCATCAACAAGAACTTTGTGCAAAAAAAGCCTCAATAGGTTGTATTTAGTTCTTGGAGAGGTCTTACGTACTATAGCTCACACTGCCTTCAATGCAGCTACGGGCCATTTCGTAATGGAGTTGAGTGCATCCCCCAAGCGTTGCATTGGTGGATCATCGTCATTGTTAGGCTCGAACAAATAGAGCGTTTCCGAACCTGGGACAACCGATGAAATCATTACCGACGCATTGTCTTCCTCAATCATCCGGCCGTGCATCGTGCCTCCTGCAAGGCTCACAATCGAGCCATGAGCCACAACTTTGTCAGTGGGCTCGTTATTATCGTCAAAATCCATGACGGTGTCGTGTAGAGAGTCTTTGCTTCAGGAAAACGCAGGGTTCTTGGCTGCACTTAGTTTAGAGAGGGCAAGGGAGAATATGGAACATATAATTTTGTGTTCAAGCCCATATAAACTCATAAGTCCTCATTTAGCATACGAGAAAGGCCTCCAATCTTCAACTTGTATAATAAAACTCGATGTACATATAATAAGACATGATGCAGATGTCTTGTAGAACTTGTCTCCCAAAAACTTAACTCAAAACATTAATTATCCTTAATCTAAATCAAGCCTTAATTAAACTCTGATTAAATTAACTAATTTCGCTTAATAATGATTAATTAATAGTTAAGATAATTATATTTAAATAATATGATTAACCTTAATTAATCCACTTAATCTTAGTTAAGCTAATTAATTACAATTAGACTAGTTAATCTTACTTAACACAATTAACCTTGATTAAGATAATTAATTCCCTAATTAACCACAATCCCACATACCCTTACCCTTACATACCCTAACCACTTCATACCCTTCTCCTATATACCCTTACTCCCTTTGAAATCATTTCTCTAACCTCTCATTAAGTACAAACCGAACTCAAACTCTCTTTTAAACTCTTGATTAACCTTCTAATTCAAAATACTACTACGGTTTCATACAAATTCGGAATGAGTCGTGCTATAGCTACTTGAAAAGCCACTAAAATACACCATAGACATACCAAATTTCACCTCCAAAAACCCATCTGGCCAGCCGCTATGTGCAATCAAAGTTACTTCTTACAAAAACTCAAATCAGCTGACCCCTCTTCTTTCAAACTAGTGCTATGACTTCACAAAAGCTCGAAATAGAGCATAAGATAGCTCTTTGGAAAGCTATTTACAGTGTACAAACACTCATCAAAGATGTCATTTAGATATACTTTGTACAACTTGCTACAAGGCTTCAAACCTACTGCTTATGAAAACATGGGGCAGCAGACCCCCTTGTGTTCGACAAGGCGTCGTTCACTCATACTTTTAGCTCTAAGACCGAGTGATAGCTTCATAGAGAGCTAACAACAAGGGCTACAACATACTCAAAAACCAAAACAAACTACAACAAAAACAACCCGAGAGAGCCCCCGCAGTCCAGCCCCTCCTTGGTAAGGAAGAACCCAACCCCCAAAACGGGGAAAAGAGCCAATCACAACTAACCTCAGCCCATTCAAAGGCCACATGGGCATCTTAAACCCCATTGGTTGCTCAAATTCTCCCCCTTATCAACTCTTATCATCCCTCTATCCCTTCTATTCTTTGCATTTTTAAACACTAACTACCTGGTCATCAATCTAAAGACCGGGTTTCTTCAACAACAACAACTAACTACAAATATATTAAAAAAAAATAACAACAAATGGTCTCAACTTCAGCCCCTAGATGGATTAAACATGTAAAAAGTCAAGGATCTCACGAAGAACAGCAGCAATGTAACTTGATCGCCTTTCACTACCCAAGTGTCTGAGCGGGCCTTGAAGCCAAAGACGGTGACCAAGGTCATTCGACAAGCGGGTTACCATTTGACCTTCGTTAGTGTTTTGAAAACACCCTTCAAACACCACTTGATGGCCTTCGACAAGCACATCTCCAACCTCCAAGACGATTACTAAAGTTCTTGCCTCCGGTTGTAAACTTCTTAAACTTGTCAAAGGAACTTGTTGAGGATCAAAAGCGGTACGTGGTTGAACACGACGCTCAGAAGGCCCTGCTTCCTCTCGCTCACGTCGCCTTGATGTTGATGGTTGAGAAAGTTGAATTAGATCATCCGGTGAGTGAGCTAAAAGAAACTCCCAATCATCAGGGTCTTGAGAAGCCATACTATCAACCTATAGAAACTAAGAAGAAACAATCCAAACTAATAATGACGTGAAGTAATGCATAAGGCACGGCAACCACCTACCCTTTATATGTTTTTCGATAACTTCATCAAGAAGCTTGCCTTCCCTAACATTAACTCAATGACATTTCTTTAGTTGGAAACAGCTAAGCAAATTTAAGTAGCCATAGATGCCTTTCCATCTAAAAGATGGTCCACAGTAAAGTCAGATTAAGAAACAAACGACTTATCTGTAGCAGTATAAGACTATTGCAGGCTCGATGATAATCGCCAAGTTGCAGGCTTGGTTGGCTGTTAGAGCCCGTTTGTTATCCGCCGACTGATTCCGAGTTCGAGTCTCATTGAACTCGTTGAATTGTTCGGGCGGCTGCGGCTTGGCACTTGCTAGTGAGAGCAGGAAAATAAGCAGCCAACTGGCCACCTACCTACCCCTGAGCTAGAGACAAGAGATGCAGTACATCCAAGCTAGGCTAACAAGCTCCAAATGTTTCCACATTGAATTAAACTGTAGGTCACTCTACGACCACACTTTTTGTATCTATATTATCTTTTTACATAGTGTAGTAATTTACAGCACGACAACGGCCACCTTCGATTGCGGTGCCAACGTTGCAAGTGCCACCTCCCCTATCAGCTGCACGGCTTCACGTTCCTGTGTCAAGAGTTGAAAGGTCCACCATATTAATGACTAGAAAATACAACTAACAATTTCTAAAACAAATACCTAACAATAGGATGGAGATGAAAGGGAGAGAGAGCTTGCATGGTTTCATTATATGGCATATGAAGCGGTCATGGACCTACCGGGATAAGTGTTATTGCAGCTAGGCGGATGTTCTTGCCCAAATATTCCACGCAATATTCCATGTCCGATGGGTTACGGGCTAAGGCCTGAAATGGCTCTATTAGGCGGCTCAAGTAGTCGTCGTTAGGCTCTAGTGGGTCCCATCGTGGACAAGTGAGGACATTTGAGGGAGGAGACTCATTCGTTGCGGTTGCATCGCAATCGAATTGAAGGCAACGAGCTTTAATAGCTGATGACATAGGGACTGCGCTAAAGAAATCATGTAGATTTCTCTTACTACCGCCAATTTCCTTTCCCCACAAAAAACTCCACTTCACCGATGTGGAGTTGACCAAGAACTTAGCTACAATCTCGAGCAGACTATGCTCAATAGGCGACCATATCCCCACGTCAAATCGACTACGTAACATGGACAAGAAAGGGCCACAATCAGCCCTTTTCTTGATTTTGACCTTGTGGTCTTGATCGTAGTGGACCAGTAGATCTGCACCCCACTCTTGCCTATCGTGTAGTGGCCTGATATCACATAGAAGCCCCACAACGTTCAAAACGATGACCTTTCTACGCAAATCATCACAAATCCTTACCGGTGGACATTTCCCCCCGCCTCTAGCCTTCTTCTTCTTAGCAGGACTACTTCCTTTGTTTGCCCGCTTCTTCTTTGCGGCAGGCTCCTCCTGGCTCTCTTCATCATCCTTCGAGCACCACATCGCTTACATACAGTCAAACAATGGTTTCCCACAAACGAATGCATATATAACAAGACTCTGTGATACAGTGCTGTAGTGCATTTATGACTAATACGTGTAATATACAGTGGAATTGTCACCGGATTGTGTCACATTTTTGAGATACGTTACTCATACTTGTGACATTTCATTGCTTATATTACTGTGTCTTGTCACATTCGCTCGGTATATTACTGATCCCTGTCACATTCGTTGGGTACATTACTGATCCCTGTAGCATTCACGTGGTTTATCACTAGTTCATGCTAATCACAGGGTTGACTAATCCATACATTTAATCTACTCTCTCATACATTTCATGTATTTGGAAGTGGAAGGGTACCTTGTCCTTCGCGGTCGCGCGGCGCGTGGTACGACCTTTGCGATCCTCCAAGAGCTTCTCGGCCTCGCCCTTCCTCTTCTTCGGCGATTTTTTATCCTTCTTTGGCATTGAGGGGGGTTCCGGATCCGCACCTTCCTCAGAGTTTTTGGCAGCCTTGGCTGGTTCAATCTGAGAATTCAAACATACAACGCCCTCGGCGTCACCGGACTTCACAGTAGCCCCTTCCTCTTAATAGCAGACATCAAAGAGAAGTGAGTACAACAAACAACCTAACTGATTGACCAACCATCTATTAGCTTGATTCACTATTTTCAGTACGTTCCTGGGTGTTGAAGTCATACCTCTACTGCTCCTTCAGCTACCTCATGACGAGTCATGTGGACCTCTTCATCCGTGTTTGTTGCGGTTTCATTTGTGCCCCACACAGGATCCATGATTGCCATAGAAACAACTGACAATTTTGCTGATTGTGGATGGGCCTCCTCCAATCCCGTATTGCCCATTTCTGAGGATTCAGGTGCAGTCGATGGCAGCCGATGCTTCCGGAACTCGAGTAGCAGCTCCTTCATGCTGCTTTTCATGTCCTCTAACTCGCCTTTAACATCTTGTATGTGTGCCTCCACCTCGCTCCTTAAAGCTGCAAGGCCTCTTGGATTGGACCCTCCGCCTCTTGAAGTGGACGACTGTGGGCGACCTGATTTGCCGGGTGTCATGAGCTCTGCTTCGATTTCCAATTGCGTTGGAGGCCGATCCAACTGTACGGCCTGTGAGAGAAGCCACTGATCATCCATAAAGATCTATGCAATTATCAATACGGGTCAGAATCACAGTGAAGAGAAGCGTTTTATAATTGTACAGTGATATCACTAATCTGCAGTCACCTAATTGTCTTGAGATTGGTAATATGACTCTATAACGTCACAAAATCTAGTTGCATGTGGCTGGAGAATATGACTGCCTTCAGCCATTCTCTGTAGGAAATCTCACTGTTAGTAGTAAAGTGAATGTCAGCAAGCAGTCATACCATCAAAAACATTTTAGCAGAAGTTGGTGAACGTGACTTACAAGGCGAGATCTCACTTCCCCTTCAGACCTCCCGGAGTGCGACACGTTCTGGACAACTTGTCTCACGTTCTTCATACGTTCTGCCTCTGCAATCTTGTCTGTCCTTGCTATCAACTTCTTGAAGTTCTCTGCATGCTCCTTTTTCACGTACCTTGGCAGAGGCTCGCCCTTATCGAGAAGCCTCTTCATATTTGCCCTCTTTGTGCGCATTTGTTGACGCAATTCTTGGAAGAACACGTCCTCTGGAACATCCTCCAGCCCACTCCGGTATTCAAACTGTGCCGCCATCCTGTCCTTGATTGCCATGAGCAGCACTCGAGGATGCAATTTGAAGTTGTCCACGCTCCAGTCCAAGTCGCGGAAATAGCCACGAAGTTTGGTTAGCCAATCAGGCCTATGCGCTCCCGTCAGGCATCCCAGATTATCAACTTCAACCCACATTTGGGACTCCTTATCTCCGGATCTCTTCATACTCCGCCTCAAATCCTTCAACTTGGACTGACGGTGTGGAGATGTTTCAAGATTCCGTACCTTCTTTTGTAATTCATTCGGATCTGCACCCTTTTGCGCCATCCGCCTCAAGACCCCAAGTTCACGTAATTCAATCTCATCAAGGAGTTCCGTGCATTGCTCCGGTGGTGCCTCCTCTTCATCTTCAGTGTACCGCTCTTCCTCGGCATCCTCTTCTCCTTCAGACCTTAGAAGGGTCTCATCTTCACCATCGGTTGTACTCCCCAGCATTGTCGAAGAAGCCATGTTGCTCTTCCTTGGACGAGATTGCACTCTCCAGGAGGTAGGCTTATCGCCAGAACAACGTACCCCCTACAGGAAATGATTGAGATGGAATTTAACGGGCGCCTACAGTATGACTGAAACCCGCTATGTTTATTCAATTATGACTTCACGTAGTCATAATCACAACAACATCACTACAGGTAGTCATATTCGACACTCAGCATGACTGAAACTAGTTATGTTGTACTCACCATGACCGAAACATATTTTGCACTCACTATGCCTTGCATCAAACCATATACTAAGGCAAAGTACAAGTAGTTTGGATTCTTGCCTTTCGTTTTTTTGTTTGTAACGGCTCTTCTACGAGTTCGTCCTCACCGTCGTCGTCTTTGCCGCTAACACCCTGTGGTAGTAGCCTCCTTTGCGTTGATCGGGTCCACGATGGCTAAACACTGGAAGGCCCTTCGAAGGGGACATTATGGCTGCTCTCAACAACATCCGCAATCTCAATCGAAGTCATTTCCAAGACCGGCAAGGTAATCGCAGGGAAACTAGCAATTGTTCGAAAAACTTCAATTTGTGCATGGTCCGATAGATTACTAATTAGCAATGTCTCTTATCACTTTTCCAACTAAATTAGCCATATCCACAGAATTTATGACTACTCCAAGTCACTACTGCAGCTGAATGTGACTACAGAAAGTCACGATCTCTGCACATACGACCCCACGGTCTCACAATATGAATTACAACTTCATTCATGATATTTGGGGTTTATGTAAATTACTGGGAATTCATTAATTTCTCATACATTATTCGAAGAAGACCCTAAACCCAAAAGAATAAACTCCAAAACTAACATGCATGGATTTGAAGCAATCGTTCAAGACCATAACATCTGACAACGAAAAGTTCAGATCCCCACCCACGAAAAACTTGACGAAGCAAGAACAAGGAGACTCATGCTCGGGGGTATGAAGTTTGTGAGTGAGAGACAAAGAATGAGCAGTTGCTGAGCTAGTATAGAGGCCTCGTGGATTATCGGTGGACCAAACCCTAAACTATCAATGATGGCACAACTCTAATCGAAGGCCATGAGGGCGACCTCACCCCAAAAAGGCTTCACCGCAGCAGCTCTGAGCTTGAAGGCCAGGAGGGCGACCTGATCACGGGTAGGAGGGCGACGGCCACACCCTCGAGCAACCAAGAGGGCGACGACACCACCGGTGTTGACCTCGGCTACGGACGGCCACGAGGGCGACCAGGAAGGCGACCAAGAGGGCAACGGCCAGGAGGGCGACGGCCAGGAGGGCGACGGCCAGGAGGGAGTCTTCTCCGAATTTGGCCATATCCTCACCCCTGAGCGCTGGAAGGGCGACTTCACAACCGACATCGGAGCCTCGATGCTTTGCCCCTGTGAAACCCTAACTTCGGCCTGGACTCAAGACCAAGCAGCAAGGCGCACGAGGTTTCAACTCACCTCTTGTCTTGCGGTCGCTTGAAGGTCGTTCGTGCAGCCACAGGCAAGCCTAAACCACGCATCACCTCCTTGTTCTTGGCAATCGTGTTGTTTCTCAGCTTCTCGTAATCTGATTGCTCAGGGGCCATCGTGCTTGGTCACACACTCCGCCTGTGAGAAGCGCACTAACGGCAGTCGAGGATGGTCGCTACAGTGCGCGGTAGGGTTTGTTAGTCGGCCACGTCGCCCTGGTCAACGTCCTTTGACCGATCCCCGCCGACCTGGTCTCGGTTACGGGCTCCAGTTATACGTGTTACTACCTTTGGTCATTCGTATCTGTGTGACTGCCTTCAGTCATACGTATGACTGGCTATAGTCATGTGACTCCATCCTCCGGGCCGGGACAGGGGTGGAGAGCCCCTTGAATTTGGTATGGATTGGTTTCCTGTGATTGTGTGTAGAAAATTTAAACGACACAGTGTCGTCTCCGGCTTATCGCTCATGCAGTGCGTATGCCTCTCGGTGATTGGGTGTTTAGATTATAATACCAATTGATTTTTAACTTTGTTGCTGTTTTTTCAGTAAAACTTCAATGGTGACCGGTGTGGTGAGAAGCACCATTAATGTAATATGTTGGTGGGTGTCAAATTCCTGTTCATCTGAATCACTACCAAATCACATACACTACGTATAGCTTGCATGTCCTGATAAGCTAGTTTGAAGTTTGCAGTTTGGATGTAGAATTGTGTCTGCTTTCTTGTCCTGTGGTGCACGATAAGGTTTAGAGTAGGTACTTAATTCTCAAATTTAGATAAGTCCATTATGATGTATGGTATAGATTTTTGTTCTATTCAATCATTAACAACTCACATATACTACACATGGCTTGCATGTGTTGATAAGCTGGTTTGCAGTTTGGAATCAGAGCTTGTTTGTGTTGTGGTGTAGGATAAGTGTACGGTGGCTTTCTAATGTTAAGTAGGGGTTAGATTGTATGTGGGTACTTGATTAGATTGGGTGGTGAATGGTTTGATTCCTGATTATAGATTCTCAGAATTTTATGACAACTTCCAGTCATGTATGTGACATTCGGAAGTCATATAACACCCTCTCGTCATTTGCATCACTATGTCTTGTAATAAATATGAGCGATTCCTCTTATATGACTTTCTCCGGTGATATTTCCGTTGCACAAAGGTATGCTGATTTCAATATCATAAGTGGCGTGTAATGTGTATAAGAATTGTATTGTCATTGCCTCCAAGAGCTCCTTGTCACCCTGAACGTGTGTTTTGGTTCTTTCCATAGGATGGAAGAAGGGGAGCTCCAATGCTTAAAGCATCTACAATTATGGCAAGAGGAAGAGATTCAAGCGGATACCTTGCGATTAACAAAATACCCATGTCCATGCACTGAATGTGCAGGAGGGAAAGTTCTTGATCAAGCCGCAATTCGGAAGCATCTTCGTAGTAGAAAAAGGGACCCCGTTTTTACAGCATCGATCTTGGTAAGTGATTGCAACCAACCAGTCCTTCTAAATTAAAGCGATGTGGTTCTATGTACTGTTGTAGGGTTTAAAAGTTTGTGTTCATTAATTATGTAGGATCGGTGGAGACCCGTTGTCAGATCAGCATGTTTAAAATCACTGACAACGTTCTTAAGTCAAAAAAAATCCTCCGATCACGCCATATCCACACCTACATCCGCAAGAGTCAGTCGCTTGCAAAAGTGGCGTTCAGATGTGTACGACGGACAATGGTGCGACGGGCTCATTCCAAAGCTAACACGATTTTCATATTGGAAAAGAGATTGGGAAGTGAAGGTGTCCAAATTTGGCTTCATGGGTTGGGGTCTATTTGCAATGCAACCCGCCAAAGAGGGTGAGGAACTGCTTCCTTTCGTAGGACCACAATACACCTCGGCAGAATACAAAATATTGAGCAAGGCACAACCTCGAATGAATTCGTACGTGATGCGTGCGGAGTCGGACTTGTACATTGACAAAGATGTAGTGAAAGGGAATGTCGCTGGATTCATTAATAGTTCCATTGGGCGTAGTGAGATAGGAAATGTTGTGTGGGAGTTTCGCATGTTTCCTAAACCGTGGAACACTTCGGAATGGGGATATGTGATTACCATAGCAACAAGGGACATCAGGGCTGGAGAAGAACTCTATGCGCATTACTTCCTACATCAGAGCACTGTGTGGTAAATGAGTAAATATAATGAAAGACTAGTTGAGGCCTGAACGGCAGAACTACAATCGGTGCATGTCTATGTAATATGACTAGTATCAGTCAAGTTGTTTTCAAGATGACTACAAACAGTCACTATTCACTCCTGTAATGTGATTACTGTCAGTCATATTTTGCACAGCACGTCTTCAATGAGTACCTTCTTTGTGTGAACAACACTTAACACATGGACACACTTGTCATGCACGTGGATGAATTTGCAGGATGAGTACAGCCCCTTGAATTTGGTCCAAAATATAGAGCGCAATGGTGAAGATAGCGAGTCTGAGTCTAATCATACATTGGACGGCGGAGAAGTTGGAGAAGTAGATGTTTTGCGCATGGTGGCAGATTGCTTCAACAAGTATGACAATGTCAACTTAGGGGGGAGCGAGACAATCCCAACTCATGATGACGGAGTTGATGATGTGGTACTTGAAGCTGCGCACTGCCCGGAGGATGGCTTCGTACCGAGTGACAACAAAGGTAGCGATGACGAGACGGAGGAACGCAACAACCCCATGGAATCAAGAGGGACAACCATGAACATGAACGACCCTAGCGGCATAGCCGTGGACATCCTATTACGCGATGCGAAGACTCCACTTTATGTAGGGAGCTCTTCCAACCGTCTCACCTCTACGCTCATGCTACTTGTTTGTTGCACCACATTTGGCGTACCAAACAAATTTGTGGACGAGTTGTTGAAGTTATTACGGGAGACAATATTGCCCAAGGGCAACACACTTCCAAAAACATTTTACGAGGCAAAGTGTATGTTGATGAAATTGGGGTTGTCCTACGACTCTATACATGCGTGTAGAGATGGGTGCTGTTTATTTCGGAAAGATTTAGAGGATGCAACGGCGTGCCCTGTTTGCTACAAATTCCGGTATGTAGACAACTCCACCACAATACCTGTCAAAGTATTGAGACACTTCCCATTGATCCCTCGTTTGCGAAGAATGTACAGTTGCACACGTTTGGCAGAGCTCATGAAATGGCACGTAGGCGGAAAAAGCAATGACAAGGTTATGAGATCTGTGGTTGACTCAAAGGCATGGAATCACGTGAATAATAGATGGCCTGAGTTTGCAAATGAAGAACGTAATGTTAGGCTAGGCTTGGCACTAGATGGTGTTAACCCGTTTTGGAACCAAAGCCTTAGCCACTCAACGTGGCCCGTGGTCATGCTAAACTACAATCTTCCCCCTTGGCTAGTGATCAAAAACTTCTTCATGATGCTCACGTTACTGATACCCGGAAAAGAGAGCATGACGGATAAAAATGTGGATGTGTACCTAGCACCATTAATGGAAGAGCTACAAGAGCTATGGAAAGGGACCGATTGCGTAGATGGATCACAAAGAAACTCTATCAACAATACATTCAAACTCCGGGGCATGTTATTGTGGACGGTGAACGACTTCCCGGCATATGGATTGATTTCTGGCCAAGTCACAAAAGGACATAAGGCGTGTACCGTGTGTGGCCCCAATGTAGTAACTCGGCGCTCAAAGGCACTGAAGAAGAATGTCTACCTTGGGCATAGACGGCATTTGCCAATGGCGCACCAATGGAGACGACAAAGGGCCAATTTTGATGGCCAACCCAACATGAGACCTCCACCACGAAGGATGAGCGGTCGAGAGCAATTGCACTTCGCGAATGAGCGACAACAGTGGACAAGAAATAACCGCGAAAACGAAGGAGGACAGATGCCAGACCCTATACATGAACATGGAGTAAAGAGAAGGACATCTCTCTTTGACCTTCCGTATTGGAAAGTACGTGTGTCTAACGCACTGTTGTAGTGTGACATGACAGTATGTAGTGATGTTATGTTGCGTGGACTCTACATTATGACTGTGCATAGTGATAATCAGTTTCATTGGCACTAATGTTTAGGACTCAATGTGCAGTCATATACTGTGGAATGTGACTAAATATAGTTGTTGCTGTACTTCATGGAATCTAATTTGTGACTGACCGGAGTCACTGTACAGGATCTTCTAATCCGACACACGTTGGATGTCATGCACTGTGAAAAAAACATCGTTGAGAATATCATGAAGACCATATTTGGAGAGAAGGACACCCTCGCAGCTCGCCTCGATATGAAGGAAGCGGGGATACGCAAACATCTATGGCCTGTACAAGGTAAGAAACCCGGCAGCGTCATATTACCTCGCTCATCGTATGTTCTTACGAAAGAAGAGCGACAGGTCTTTGTAAACCAAGTGCGTTCCTTGCGAACCCCATCTCAGTACGTTGGGCAGCTAAAGAAGCGTGTTAGCATGGATGGGAGTATCAAAGGTCTGAAATCACATGACTACCATGTCCTTCTCCAGCAAGTGTTGCCACTATGTGTGCGCACTACAATGGCCAAGGAAGTTCGTACGGCAATAATAATGTTGAGCCGGGTATTTCGGCGGATATGTGCTAAGTCCATTGATCCCAAGGCAATAGAAGATATGAGATGCGAAGCGGCCATCGCTTTATGCATGTTGGAGAAGGAGTTCCCGCCGTCGTTCTTTGACATTATGAGTCACTTGGTTATACACCTTGTAGAGGAAATTGAAATTTGTGGACCCGTGCATACGCAATGGATGTACCCTATAGAGAGGTATTTGAAGACACTCAAAGGCTACGTTCGAAATCGATGTCAACCAGAAGGCAGCATGGCTGAAGGCTATGCTGTAGTACAAGCATTGGGATTTTGCACCGAGTATATGCAAGAGTATACGACTACTACACGAAGAGTGTGGGATGATAAAGAAGACCCGTCCATGTACGACGAGATACTTGAAGGCAACGAGCGTCCACGCAGATTGTCAGTTAACCTTCGGGGATGGATTCACGAGTTCGTGGTGAATAACGCGGCGCCATTGGAAGATTGGCGCAGGTGAGTTAACATCACTATGGCTTACGTAGAATATGACTGCGACTATACCTAGTATAACTGTATCCAGTGATGTTGATGATATTCATGACTACCTTCAGTGATGTTTACGACGACTCCTCGTGATATCAATGACTGCCCATAAATGTTGACGTCTGCTTCTAGTGACATCACTGTTTGCCTTCACTGTTGGCTGTGACTGCATCCAATGATGTAGTTGTTGCCAAGACCGACCACAGTCAGCTACATATTACCTTCTACTCTTAGACAATTTTGTGAAGGTGCACTGGACCATAAATAACTCTTCTACTCTACAGGCGACACGAAGATGACATGGCACGTCGTGAAGCGGAGCGACACGAGTACAGGCGCAAGAAGCGGAAGGGTAGGACAGCCTACCCGTCAGAGATGTGTGATGAAGATTTCCATGTCTGGTTTCCAAAGGCTGTGTTACGAGCTGTACAAGATGGAGACGAGCAGGTCCCTACCGACGTATTGGCCTTGATGGTACCTCCATCGGACGAAGCCAAGTCGTATCGGTCCATGTATGCATTTGGAAACCACCTACGGGTGCGGAGTGCAGAGGCGCAACTCACAACCATAGACTCTGGAGTAGCCGCTACCTTTGGTCAACTTTGTCGCGCGGGTACAAAGGATACAAATCTTAGGGCTGCACAGTTGGAGTATGTGGGGTGGGTGGAGGAAATACTATCAGTGGACTATGGACAGTTTGAGGTGGTGGTCCTATATTGCAATTGGGTGGTTGCAAACATGAGAGGAGATGGCGCCACCATGAAGCGCGACGATTACGGTTTCAGCACCGTTAACTTTCAGAGATTGATCCCATACTCTGCACAGTCATTTGCCTTTCCCCTCCACATCGAACAAGTTTTTTTTGCACCAGACTTGGCGAAGCGTGGATGGGAAGTTGTGATGCGCAAAGAACCGAGAGGAGCTCGGTCATTCTCCAAACACCACTTCTCGGATGAAGTCCAATGCATATCATTGGGTAGAGCGTGTGACTTTCCCGGACTGAAATCTACGAGCCTAGATTCGGATTCGATAGCACAGACACCTATTCTGGTTGGTGCGGTGGAAGTAGCCCCAGAGGTGGTTGCCACAACATTAGAACGCCTCAGAGAGGATGACACATCGGTAGATGATTTAGAGTACAGCGACTCAAAGGAGGATTGAGTCTCGGTTCAATCATTGACAATTCTATACATTTCAGTCGTTGCCATATCTATGTATACATATATTCACATATGCATATTTAATCAGCAACCTCACGGCTTGGGCAGATAATAAACATGCACTTAAACCTCTGTAACCAATATGCACCATTTTCAAGCCAATTGAAAACCATTACGACATGCATGCTCAAAATTATAAACTGAGCAACCGCTCTTTTCCATATTCCATGCCAATGTAACCCCCCCCAAGTTAGCCGAATTAAACAAAAAATTAATCATCATCTTTTCAAATTATATTCATGGACAATTCTAATAATGGTAAGGCACCTTAGAATTACTCAATTTGGGACATGAATCATTTTTACTAACTAAATACACTAAATCCTCATACTATGCAGTGATTGGGAGGGCCAAAATACATGTTAACTGCCTAGGGCAGTGTATATAATATTGGGCTGCCCAAAAAAAAAAAAAATATGACTACAGAAAAAATATGACTGCAAAATATGACCGCTGTGAAAATATGACTGTCAAATATGACTAGACGTTCCCTACGATCGTTCCCATTTGTTCCCTACGAAGGTATACGACCCTCCCATGCATTTTATACGGTACAGCTGGCAAATATGACTGCAGAATATGACTGCCAGTCATATTCTCAAATTGGATTGCCACCGACAGTTTCGACCAAAAAAAATGTGACTGCCTCTAGTCGCCTGTCATCCCCAGTCATATTTTCCCAGTCATAAAGGTAGCAATCTGTCGTAGTGCCGGGACAGAGGCACACCGTTTACTATGGTTATTCCGTCAAGGTATGGGTGTCAGGCTTTTTTCCTATCTTGGGGGAGGACTCCGGTATTGACCGGAATCCAGTTTGAGCGGTTCCTACCGCGGACTAGAGATTACCAGGAACACCTCTGCAATTCATCTCTTCCCCTCCTGGCTACTTCCGGACCCTGGAGACTACCAGGAACACCTCTGCAATAGTTCTCTCCAGCTCTCCCAAGCGATCTCCTAGCACCGACCTCGACAGCTTCCCCCTCCGGCAAAGCGGTTGAATTACCCTATTCCGGAAGAATTACTCACACAACCCTACCCTCAAGAATGGATCCGTCCCTCACAGGTTTACTACGCCATCTCAAACACACAAGGTAGCAAGTCTGATGCGAAAATGATAACGTATATTCCTGAATGAGAAGAACAAGATGAAAGGGTTTTGCCCAAAAACCCTCTACTAAGTAGCTAACTGGCTATTGACCCAAACTGGCTATTGACTCCGGCAGCAGCCGGGTGCACTTGGGGCCCCATCGTTAGTCGCTGCTGATCCGGACTCTAACCCTGAGACGAAAGAAAGGAGACGCAAAAAAAAAGGAACTAACTAATCCTAAGTCGGAGCTCCTGGGCCCCGGTTTCTCCCACTCCGGCGGGAGGGAGAGATCTCTACCGGGATGCGTGCCTTGCCTTTCGCTTTCTTCGATGTTGCTGGCGAAAGGGTGGTCCTCCGGGTCGAGGGTCCGGATGCTGGGTGAACAGCTGTCTCCGGAGTACTGGCGTCCGGTGGTGGAGGTGGTGGGTGCGGTGATCCTTCCGGAACTGGGGGTGCCGGTGTTCTTGCCGCGGAGGCTGGCCCGGTCTTCTCGACCAAGTCCCTGTAGCTCCCAGAAGGGCTTCGCGGTCCGCCCGCCAATTTCCGAGATACGGACCTTGGTGCAACTGGGAGGTCGCCTTCAGCCGGGGGATCCGGAAGCCGCATGTTGGGTGGCGACAAGAGATCCGGAAGCTTCTTCAAGATCTCACTTGTACTCGGATTGGGGAGTACAATACCTTCCGTCGGCGTCCGAGGTGACGGAGTGTCCAGGGTCTCCGGATTGGCGGAGGTTCCCGGAGCTGGAGTTGTCGCAGGTGGAGGGGGTTCCGGAGGAGCCGCAGTTCGTGTGGTGGTCGGGGTAACTTCCGGACCAGGTACTGGTGGTTCTTCCGGATATTCCACGACGATGTTGTCGACGAGTAGTCGCATCTGCTCCCAAGTCCGGCCCATCTTCTCCGCCTGGTCTAACAGAAACCGTATGATGTTGGCCCTGCTGACCTTCTCCTTCTTCTCCACCAATTCGGTGAAGAATCGACTCCGGTTGACCGTGTCAACCGGAAAATCCAGGGCTGTCCGGACCTCCTTCAAGGCGGCTGCGGAGGCATTGGCCTTCCCTTCGGCCAGTTTCCGGGCCGTCACTGCCAGGGCGGCCTCCGCAAGGTACTGCTTCATCTTTTTCTCCATGTCGGTATTGACCTTGTACATGGTGTTGATCTGGGCGTGCAGTGCCTTTCCGTCCGTCTCCCGGTTCCGGAGCTCCTCCACCCTGTTGATGGCATCCTCCAGCCGGTCGACATCTAGGCTCCGGAAGATCTGGGCCACGCAGGTGGTGATGACAAAGTTGGTCTCCTTTAGGAGACCAACTCTCCAGCCGATCTCGCGGGTCAGCTCATCCATTTGCTTCAGCTGCCCCCTAGAGTCGTCCTTGTCCACCTTCCTCCTCTTCCGGTTGGTCCCTTCTGAGTGTCCGGACTCTTCTTCTCCGGACGATGCGGAGGAACTGCGGATTTCCGGACTTGTCGTCTCGGGCTCTTTCCCCCTCGGTCTCTTGGGGTTTTTCCGGCCTTCCGGAGTGCTCGTGGTTGCTGCCTCTGGTGCAGCCTCCTTCCCTCCGGACTCCTCTCCTTCCGACTCGTCCGCCCCATACCTCTGGAAGTTCAGCACTTCGTCGTAGTGCCGGACTTCCGCCTGAGTGAGCTGCTGGTGGTGAGCATAAAGGTGCACCACATATGAAGCCAACGGAGTTGTTGATTTCTTCACCTTCTGGAGGTTGGCCACGAGCCGGTTGATCAGCTCGGTCATCAGCGTCCCCCAGTCGACGACGATCTTTCCCCGGAGTGCTCCGAGGAAAGTACAGGCCCACTTCGCCACCACCCTTCTCGACTTTTCCGGATGGAAGATAGGGTTTAAAAACCCTAGCACAAGCTGGGCATCCTGGTGCTTAAGGTCTTGGAGGTTGAAGCCATCCTTCGGGTCAGCCGGTCCTCCGAATTCGTCCGTTAGAAACTCGTCCCTCCGCTCCACCACTTTGGTGCGGCCAGCCCAGAAATCGTAGGCCTGGGACCACTCCGGGACTCCCCAGACTTCCGGGTGGGCTCTCATCAGCCCCTTGTATTTCTCGTCCGGCGTCCCGACAAGCTCCCGGACGTAGACCTCCTCCCGGATGCCCCATGGAACCTTGAGCAACCCCTCACAGCCCATGTACTTCAAACTGTTCTTCAGCATGCCGAGCTCGTCCGGGTCCTCTGGTATCTCCGGAACAACGCGGGTTAAGGGAGGTAGGGTAACTGCCGGTTCCTCGTCTCTTCGATCGCGTCCATCCCGGTCCGTCCTCTTCTTCTTTGCCATCGGTGCAGACTTCATGAGTTCTGCCTATCACCTCACAGTCTCTCGAGGTTGTCCCTGCACACACCAACCTCACAAAGACCCTCCCTAACGGACGCACGTCCGTTCTAACCGTCTGAATTCCAAACCCGAACGGCAAGCGGTTAGCAAAACCGAAAGAGTAGGGGCGCGAAATGAGAGCAAAAGGGAAAAGAGAGAGAGATAGCTTGGTCGTGAAAAGATGGAGTGAGAAGAAAGAGTGTCCCGCCAAACCCCAGCCTTAAGTAGTCTGGCCGTTTGTACGGTATCATGATGGCAGTTGATGGCGACGGTTCCGGCTGACGGTTCCGGATAACTGTCAGCCCCGGAATTCCAGGAACTGCTCCGGCTCAGATTTTACTATCTTTTGGCATAATTAGAGTTTCCAGTCCCACCCATCCGTCCTTATTTCTACCCGGAGACTATAGGCTGTTATCTAGCGTGGACTTACATTACTATTAACTATTTTTTTCGTTTTAGCTGGATTTTTAGGTTAACTTCCGGCACCATGTGGAAACGGAGTCCCACAGGTGCCTAGCCACTTTAAGTCACAAGGCATTGGGAAACCCAGCCACTTACACAAAACAGGGTCAGTGGACTTCGGCCACTCGTTTAAAAACTCCAGGAGACTCTCTGAGGAGGAACAGAGACAAATCAAACTACCCTCCAGATTGCCGGAAACTACTTGCCGGAAAACATTATACGTAATCTGGATTCCGAAAAGATCCGGATCTAACATAAGTAAGTAAAGCCTATAGCTAACTCGTAACCGAATTGCTTTGTTAAGATAAGTAGTCCGGAGTATTGGAAAGAAGAACATTAGGTCTCTGTGGGAACGAAACCGGAGCGGTTACTCAGGAAAGCACTTAGTGACGATTGAGTGTATTCCGGAGGGATACTATCTCTACGAACTGCAACACTCGTACGGGAGAGGCGAAAGGAGAGTGTGTGAGGGGAGGGGGTGTGAGCGGAGAGTGGGTGTGAGCTGCAGTGTAGGGTTTGAGGTGGGGGAGGAGGCTTGAGCGGCGGAGGGTAGAGGCTATGAACGGCGGAGGAGAGAGGCTGTGAGCGGGGAGAGAGGGTTTGAGTGGCGGCTGGGAGAGGGTTTGAGCGGCGGTGGCGGGGAGAGGGTTTGAGCGACGGTGGTAGGGAGAGGATTTGAGCGGCAGCAAGGAGCCGCAGAGAGGGGCTGTGAGCTGTGTGGAGAGGGATTGAGGGGCTGCGGGCAGAGTGTCTGAGTGGCGGAGGAGAGCTGCATCTCAAGCTGCAACTCAACGTCGCCCTAAACCAAACCTCCAAGGGTGTGCGCGCGCACACTCCGCACGCACATATCCGCATAAATTAATTAAAAATTTAATTAATATAAAATTAATTCTCGTTGGCGAAAGGCTACACGAGGTTCCCGAGTTCCCCGAGCTACACGAGCTACACAAGTTCCCGAGTTCCCCAAGCTACACGAGTTCCCGAGTTCCCCGCGAGCTTCGCGAGGCGAAGCCTAGAAGAGCTAGGAAATTTCAACCTAGTTCCCTTGGTCACCCATCCAAGTCCTATTCCTTCACAATCTTACTTAACTTCAAGGTTGCTCAACCACCCCCAACCGGCTTCTACTAGCCTTGGTGATGTTCAAGGCTTGGAAGTTAATATCTTTACACATAATGCTCCGTTTCACAAATGGTTTGTTGCACTCACATCAAGGTATGGTATTTCATTATATGATAGTACAAACACGTAAGAAAACAAATGAATCACCAAAGTATTGGAAATGATACACAAATAATATTGGCTTATGTTTCAAGATGTATGTATAGATTTTAAGTACATGAACAATGTCGTTTCCAAAAAAAACAAAAACTAATTCAGTAACCATATATTCTACATAAGTTTAAAACAATAGTTATCATATATTTTGCATATTATTCAAGTACGTACACATATTTAACGCAACATGTAATGCAATATGTAACACAACAAACACAAAAACTTAATACCAAAGAGTTAGTAAGATTTTAGCATTTCAAAAAAATTAAAAATTGGGGGCAAAATCTTCTGGTTTTTGAGTGCCGAGTAGTGCACTTGGCCAAGTGCATAATTGCTTAATTGCGTGTTATATGTGTCATTTCATCTATTTATTCTAGAATCCTTAAGTTATTTTTAATAGTTTGATCTAACTAAAAAGTTCATGAGCAATTTTTACACCTCAAAATTGAGGTACAAATTTCCTAAAACTCACCTATATGTAATTTTATAAGTAGGTGAATGTCAAGGGCCATTGTCGCTGAAAGATCCATAAGATTAACGATTACTTTTTGTTCTTAGGTCCAAAATATAAAAGTAGGGGTGAAAGATCCATAAGATTAACAATTACTTTTTGTTCTTAGATCCAAAATATTAGAGTAGGAGACCAAACTAGAAATGGCATTAGAAGGTTATTAGGGGTACTCAAAGTACTGCCAAGACTGCTAGTTATAATTGTTGGACAGAATTTTTTCTTACGGATGTTGATTGATGGCTAAGTTATTGAATGCTAGTACGCTGGATTTGTCAGTTGTTTTAAATCAGCATCAACTTCAAAATTGAGCTAGAAATAATCCCAGACTCCATCAAATCGTTCTTTGATTTCTTCTTTTCAAAGTTACTACTTAGTAAATTTGCTATGTTGCTATGATTGAATTCACCACACCGTTCTCTAAATATAGTGTGGACCAAAGTAGTTCAAGATTCTACACTAATTGGAAATTTACTCCCAATCATCAGCTGACACAAACTTGCTTGGAAACAAATGCCCTTTTAGAACTTGATATGCATTTGCTTGATGTAAATAAGCGAAGTTGATCCACACCAATCATGAATCCACACTCCTTTCAATGTAATCAGAATATATATGTTTTCTTAATATTCACTTATCTTTTGTGAGATGTAAATGCCAAAATATGAAACAACTCTTTAATTTGAAGATGATTGTATTTTGATATGAAAATTTTCAACTTAGAATCTATTCACTTTGAAAATTTACCTGCCCAAACACTGGTATTTTCCCCAAGAAACCATGTCCTCAAGAAACATGATCTTTCAAGAACAATGTCTCAATACACATAACATGTGAGGATTCGTGAAAAATCACAATTGATTATAAGTTACAGGAAAGGGTTGAAGCTCAACTCTACTGTACCCACATGCCTTCATTGAGAGCATTCTTCATACGCTTAAGGGGTGGACCAAGAGCTCGTCCCATGCACCTTTAAAATCTGTGATTGGCCAATCGAGTTGATGGAGTACTGTGCAATCTTAATAGAAGGAGACAAAACCAAACTGACAGTCTCAACATCATTTATACTTCTAATCAAACTCACAGTGTTTTAGCGGGTATCACGAGAGGTTGAAAGGGTTTCACGTACCTATGAAAAGGACCACCAAAGTGGCAACCAGTACACTACTTGTTGAGATGCCGTCATGACGACCTTGATTGTACACAAGCTGAGGTTCTGGAAAGGTGAAAGGAGATGGAGGAAGAATGGACCTATGAGTTGTGATCCTTGAGTGCTATTTATTTAGCCTAGGATGGGACTTTTTCTTATATGTAATGTCTTCGGTGGGGCGTTGACACTCGAAAGTCGTTCCCGGAGAGCTACTCAACTTGCCACCAAATAAGTTTCGGTCAAGACCGGCAGTTTTCTTGCTGCCATGTCCTTCGAGATATATCTGAGAAAAAGTTTAGCCGACCTTCTACTTTAGTTTAATAGAGAACGATTGGAGCAAAAAGAAACAATGACTTCGTGCACTCCATAATTTTCCTTCCAGTTTCATCTTCCAAGTAGTAACAGATTCTAATTGACCTTACGTGACCAGATGAGGAAGTTATGGTTGCCGACCAAAATATCGGACTCACCACCAGCAACAGACCTTGCTCGGATCTCGACAAACCACGTTCAACTCAGCCAAGACTAGAGGCGTTCCTCAAAACAGGCACTGAATTCTAATGTCAACTCCGTCCCTACCAACAGTGCTGTCAATCAGTGATTTGTTCGGTGAGATCCAAACATGGCAAATTACCATCCCTAGGATAAGCCATCTGAACGGTGACAAAATGGTCCCATTCATGCTTATCTATGATGCATATTGTTGGTGTGGCACAGGTACCAACGGCCAATGCCTGCACATGTCACGTAGGGTCAGAAAGGAAACTGAAGAGCAGGCTCTCCTTGAGTTTGATATGGTCATCTATCGACACAATGCACCTACATGTGTTTCTACATAAGCAGCAAGGAACACAGTGATTGCACCATATCAGTCGTCTCATTTGCGGACCAGGACAGCCACGCACAAGCTAAGAGTGAAAAAGTTACCGGCTCTCCACTTGGGATAATCCTTCACGCTGTTTTCCCCAATTCGATGGAACAGAGCGTCTGCAAGCTCGCGGCCCAGGTGCAGAGTGATCATGGGGCCCATGGCAGACCGGATCATACCGGAGAAGACGATGCCAAACGAGTTCGCCCCTCTGAACATTGTCTCTCCTGTATTCTTGGGGTAGGGCCGGAAATCAGGAATGAACTCCAGTGTCAGGGTTTCAAATGCGGAGTCCGGATGCGCGATGGCGGATTCAATATCTTCCACGCTCGGATTGAACGACGCCACGTTGAAGGAGTCCAGAAGCTCCTCCCCAATGACTCCCTGCACAGACTCGATCATCAATTCCCAAAACTTCTAATACTTTTGTGTTTAATTTTGCAGTTGCTAGAGGCTCTTCTGGAAACTGATTACTCACCTCTCTCACGAGCTCCTGCCACGACTTCTCAATGTGCCGAACGAAAACGATGGAGTTGTCCGGGTACTGATTCTCCGGATGCGCGTGATCCAGGGTTGTCATAATGGACGGGTTGAGGTGATCGGACGGGACAACCGGACGGACGGTCCGGACGGCACGGACGGACGGTTCGGACGAATTGCCCGAAGTGCGCCCAGTAATTTTTTGCAAGTAAGAAATTTTTACTGTGATCGCCACGTCATAATCGTACGTGTCACGCCACCGTGGCACTAGGGCGGGGACGTCTCCATGAGGGGCGTAGACGTCTCCATGAGGGGCGGGGATGTCTCCGCCCTAGGGGCAGGGACGTCTCCGCCCCAGGGACGGGGACGCCTCCCCCAGGGGCGGGGACGTCCCCGCCCCTCATGTAGGCGTCCCCGCCCTGCATCATTGAGCGGAGAGATGTTTATGTTTGGGAGCAAAATATGTTTATTACATTAAAAAGTTTCACAATAAAACAACAATTCCCTAATCTCATACTTCCAAACGAAGTAATATCTTGTAGATATCTAAGAAACCTTTTTCTCTCCTAGCTTCTTCTATGAATCTAGCTTCTTCTATGAAAATATGTTTATCACAACTCTCTTGATTTCGCATACATATATGTAGTTACTTTTTTTGTCCTTTAATTTTTCAAACGGCCCGATCTGCGCACTCCTTCGGTGGATGGGCCACCCATAACCGCATCTCGAAGGACAATATCATCATCATCTGGTGCCTCATCGCAATCTGGACGGTTGTCATCATCAGCTCCTTCATCGCTCTCATCTGAGAATTCTCCATTGCTAACATCCGTAGTCCAAAAGCCCTCTATTTTTGAGTTGTCATTGCGAAGCTCTACGATTGTTTCACCATCGCATCGCGAGCGTCTGAATCTCTTTTGTCGATGTGCGTGAGGATCATCGCCGTCGGAATTTATGGTTGGGCCGCTGGTAGGACGAACTACTCAATTCGGAACAACAAACGCCGGAGTTGTTGAAGAGCGTCCTGGAACATACGTGTCCAAAAACGGTTGTACAACCACGTTCGGATCTCGTGCCCCTATTCCAAGGAGGGGACGTCTACGATGCCTTGAGGAGGATGCTTCGCCGGTGTTTCTTCCTTCACGGCCTCTAGCCGCTCCACGGCCTCTAGACCCTCCACGAGCATTAGTCCTTCCACTCGGTTGTACATATTAACCCATTGGATGAAGGGGCGTCCTTGTAGCGGCCAAAGGGGGTCTGCCATTTCTGGTAGTAGTAGCGGAAGTGTTTAGACCCATCCCCTCAACGCCTACACTTCGTTGGAAAGGTCCATACATGACATTCGCCGTTCTAGGAGAAGAGGAATTCCGGGAAGGTGGCGTTGGTACATTCTCCTCATTGATAACAGTAGGCAACACCACAACCGGAGATGGTTGTGGCTCAAGGTCCTCTGTGAATGCAAAAGCATCATCGGGGTCTACATATTCCGGATCAAAACGCTTTCGCTAATTAACAACCCTTTCATTTCTTCGAGTCGTCCCTACAATTGTTGTGTTTACAATATTTGCGTTAGAGTCTCCTTGAATGACTCCAGTGCTATGAAATGATGCACCCATTCCAATAGGACTCTCTTGGTCATACCGGTTTTCAACCGATGTTTGGTTGTTTCCAGTCGCGGTATTTACTGCGTTCTCTCCCGCTCCGTTGTTGTCGGCATCTCCATTTCCACCTCCATAGTCTGATGGGGAATTGTCATCGTCGCGAACATTCCCGACATTGCCCCCCCCCTTTCAGGCTCTTCAAGGTTAGTCACATTTGGGATGTCGCTCTCTGAGGAAGTAGACAAAGGTTGCACTTCATGAATGCCCTCATTTTGGGGAAGAGGAGGCGAAGGACTGCGAAGAGGACTTTGATTCCAAGGTCCCCAACGACCTTGAGCCAATTCTTCTTCCACATCGTCATCATCTCCATAATAGTTTCTCGTTTCCTCAAGATGATCAGCGCCTTCCGCCCAAAGATTAGGCTGACCTCGGTACTCTAGCGGAGAGCGGGGAGCTGCGAAATTGTGCTCCTCCTCTTCCTCGGCTATCAACACATCAAATTCACGATTAGGTTCACCCACCGGGACCGGCCCCAGGGCATCTGGGTCGGAATCCTCCAAGTGAATATTCGCCTCGTACCATCGAACGGGATCGGCCCCTGGTCTTTGTTGAAGGCATCGGCTATTGGTATAAATATACACCAATGACGCAGCCTTTTCTGCCGCTAATCGATTACGGCTCTTGTTGTGGACAAACGAGTACATACTCCAGTTTCGTTCCCAAGAGCTAGCTGAACACGTAAGGGCTAGAATACGAATAGCTATTATAGACAATGCTTTGTTTGCGATCCTGGCCCACCTTTGGTGGAGTTGAAGCTTTGTCTGGCGGATGTCAGATGCCTCGATAGGGCCATATGGTCCTGTGCTCTCCTCGTATTGTATTAACTCATAGTGGACGTCCTCGTATGAGACTTCCAATACCTCCATCATTTTGCGAACAATTCGATTCAATGCTCTTTGTGCGATTCCGTCAGCCCTAAGCGCCACATTATCCTTGAGGTACGGATTCAAAAGAGCCCCTGTGTAGTGAACATCGGTAAAAACCATTTGCCATCGGGCATCAAAGGATTGCTCAAGAGTGGATGCTATGTCAGCTCGTAGAGTAAAGGGTGACTCTCTCAAAGAGTACACGTGTTCTCGCAAATTATGCATCACGATTCACAAGCCACGCACGACCCATGGCTCGTTCGCGGCCATCAAACACACGCAATGCCTTCAAAACATCCCCAGTCATGTGTACGTAATTCTGACATCGTTGCCAAAAGGCCACATCTTCAATGGTGAGCACCACATTACGCGCTGCGGTTGCTGCTTGCTCTCCATTCTGTTTATTCCGTAGGGTTGCAAAGTAGTTTACAACACGGGGGTGGTCTTTCAACTGCTCCAACACTCCTTTGAGTCTCACCAATCGATCCAGCATAAGGAAATTACAAGCAAAGCGGGTTTCAGTGGGCACTACAATATGCAAGTTTGGACTCAACTCACGAAGCGTCCCCATTGTCGAATGATGGTTTCTAATATATTTGCACAATTTCTTTGCCCTCTCTATTAAATCTTTAAATTCTTGCACCTTCGCCCAATCTTCCAACCTGAGATCCAATGCATGTGCCATGCACCCCTGCTTGTGAATGTGCGGGTATGTGAGAATAATATCATCCATCGCTCCAAGCATGTTGGGAGCATTGTTAGTACAAATCTGTGTCACATGGATGGAACCCACCTTCTCAATGTAAACTTTCACTTGGTCCGCTATGTAACGCATGGACTTCTTCTCACCACTGGTGTCTATGCTCCCCAAGAATACGTCACCAGTGGGGCACGACATCATTAAATTCATGAGGGGCCTCCGGTGGACATCATCCCAACCATCCGTGCATATCAACACCCCATAATTCTTGATTGCAAAACCAACTTTGGCTTCAATCTCTTTCTCAATTTGCAACCTCTTAGGTTCAATCAATCTAGTCCTCAACTGGTGATATGTAGGAGGAGTGTACTCAAACTTTGCCACGGATGTTGCCCTCACTGCATCGATGAACGCCTGATTTCGCGCCACATTAAAAGGCACATTCGCCTGATAGAAAAAGGTCGCCCACTTCTCATCAAGTTCCTTCCTTTTTGCAATGTTAAAAGCATCAAGCATCCGTTGTTGATGTAGGGTCCCAGATCTAGTGGAATTCGAGGCGGTAAGACCACCCGACACATGGTCGCGGTCGTTTCCTTCAGAGATATTAGACACTCCTTCCCGAGGCCCACTTGTTACCCCACCCGCCACATTATTTTGAGCGTCGGATTGGCTTGAAGTGTCAATAGTTGGTGCCCTTGATGGACCACTCGGACCTGAATCTCTGCCATACATGTCCCCGCCCGTCATTCATTGCGGAACAATGTTTCCACAATTGGCAAATCGACTTCGCACATAGGGAGGTAGGCTACGACAAATCGACCTCTCTGACTTGGCGCCATATCCAAAGTGAGCAAACGCACGCTCACGTTTGTAGCTAAAAGTATAGTTGCAGAAAACACAACTCACTTTGCCCCCATTCTCAGCAAAATTGTACCAAGGTTCCCATTCTTTTGTTTGTTTTCTTTGACTTCCCATTGCATTCACGGCTTATGCCAAATAATGTACAAGTCCCGTCTGAGCCAAAATACCGGGCTAATTATAGTATAGAATCAGGTGAAAATATGAGGTCTGATAGCGCTGGTGCACTGCTTGAACCAATTTTTACATCACCTCAGCTGCACACCAGTGCCGCCTGCCACCCAAGTAGACTCGCAAGGAGCTCAAACTGAATTGAGGTCCAAGGGATAGAGGCCAAAGTGACAAGCGTGAGGACAAACAGCCCTCCCCGATCCTTTTATACACGAGCAAAGAACAAGTGTGACCTGACGCGCCAAGGGCGGGGACGTCTCCGTGAAGGGGCGGGGACGTCCCCGCCCCACCAGGGCAGGAGATAGACGTCCCCGCCCATACCCCGTGAAGGGGCGGGGACGTCTCCCCAACCCAGGAGAAGGAGGCCTTTGGGCCATTTTGGGTGCTTAGGCACTCCTCCTCACCATTAGGAGGGTGGAGGTTTTAATACAGGGTCCCTTATTCTTGGTTCCTACAAGATTGCGACGCACTTAAAATAAAAAGCAGATTATGTCTATGAAGAAAGGCTAAATGGAAAGTACTACTTTTGTACTTTGACGACATGCTCTCCAATGATAAACACCTTTATTAGCTCCCTTTTAGATCAAGTGGTGAATAGCTTGTGAGCTATGCAAGTCCCCATCCATAACAAGGGATATAAACCTCTAGTAGAATGTATCGTGCAAGTTCTCTAAATAAATATTTTAAACACAATTGCCCCACAAAAGATTAGGAATGTACAACATACCATTAAAGAAAAAAACAAATCAAGTGGTAAATAGCTTGTGAGCTATGCAAGTCCCCATCTTTAACGGGTAGTATAAGCCTCTAGTAGAATGTAATGTCCAATTTCTCTAAATAAATTGTACCATTACAAACAAAAAGGATATTTAAAATCATATAATGTTTAGAGCAAAAGTATTGTTCACAAAATTGATTTGCTACATCCTAAACCTTTAAATACTCCTAGTTAGTAGTAACGTTGGTGAAGGGCTCGTTCGGTCCTCCTCAGCCTACCACGTGCTTGTGCCTTTTTGCTCGCCGCTTGGACGTGGGTTCCGTCGGAGTCAGCATCTGAACTCGACGTGTCAGTATCGTAGCTAGGTGTATCGTCCATCACAGTCATGAACTTGCCCAATCCACCTTCCGGATACTTGCGCCATCCCATTGGAATTATTCCATTTTCAGGGTGAGGAATTTTCACCTTCCCCGGCATCGACTTCAAAGTGGACCAATCCACTATCTTGCCCAACTTCACCTCCGCATGAACACCCCGCGCAATGAAGAGATTTACTTCGTTGCGTTTGACGAATGGGATGTCATACAACACTTGGTAAACTTCGATGCATCGGTTTTTAAACGCCTCGTCGATGCAATGTTTCAAGTTTGCCTTGTGGAAGCGCCGGTGATAGTTGTGTCGCGCCTCTGGGAAAGCCTTGTCGATGTGGCACCACTCGATGTAGTTCGCGCAATCATCAAAACTCCATGGCTCTACTACGTCCTCCGAACCTCGAAAAGCCAACTTCTCGGGATTACGAAGAACGTGCAACCGCTTTCGATGGGCGTTCCCCGCTCGTGCACGGGTCTTGTCTCGCTCCTCCTTGGCCAATTGTCCGGATGAAGACATGGTGTGCACGTGTGAATGCAAAATTCTAGAGTGGATGGATGAATGAGACCTCGCACAACGCCCACATCCAGCTCAATGAAGAGATGGTGGATAGGAGTATGCGAGGCGGGGACAAATGAGGTCCCCCTCCATTAAAATAGTAATCCGGTGGGGGCGGAGACGTCTCCGCCCCTGCCTCGGTAGGGGGCGGAGACGTCCCCGCCCCTGCCCGGGTAGGGGCGGGGACGTCTCCGCCCCACCAGGGCAGGGGCGGGGACGTTTGCTTGTAAATTGGGGGGGGGGTTCGTCCCCACAAAACTTTCCAAGGAGGCGTTTGAGGCCACTCTTGCTTGGCCGAGGCACTCCTCATCTCCATGAGGCGGGTGCACAATTAAATATGGGGTGATGTATTTTTGGTTCCGACAAGATTCTAATGCACTTAAAATATCATGCAGATTATGTCTTTTCCTAGTTCTAGGGAGGAAGGCGAAATGGGAAGTACAACTTTTGTACTTTGACGGCATGCTCTCCAATAAGGAACACCTTTATTAGCTTCCTATTAGTTTTGGAGCAAACATAAGAGTGTAGAAAATGATTTCCTTTTTAATTTATAAAAAAATTCCTTGTCTTTCGTGGAAAATAACAACACTATATTTATTAATTTGGGAATTTAGCATGTCCCAACTTGTACATCACCTTAAATTGGAGTGTACATCTTAATGATATTACAGTTCACAGGACTTGGGATCTTGAAAGTAGTGCAGGACTAGCATTTAAAATTGTTTTGATAGAAGCCTGACAATTTTGCAATACAATTCATCCTTTCATACATATTTGCAAGGTTCCTTAAAAATATTTAAAACACTGTGGGGACGCTGTGGGAACGCTATGGGAACGTTTTGGGAACCTTTTGGGAACGCTGTGGTGACGTTTTGGGAACGCTGTGGGAACATTCTGGGAACTCAGTAAACACTTTTTGGGCCCACGTCCAGGTACACATGCCTAATAGGCTACGGCTACACTGCGTACATTCTGCAATATAGAAGAGACGTGAAATACCTTCTACTCGTTGCATCAAGGCTGTAATATCACAATTCCAAGCACTCCAGGGACACATGAAATGCCCTCCACTCACTCTGTCATGACTCTGCATCCTAGGATTCCAAGCAGTGCCGAAATTGTGTCGGACAATTTGTTGAAGTTCTGATTCAATCTCATAACTCAATTGATACAGACATATAACTTATATATTTCAAATTGCTGCACATTGTACAGAATCTTCGACACTAAAGGCATATAATGTGACTCTTCTGTTCTATGTCATATTTGTACATACTATGATAAAACCACCCAATGGTCGCACTAAATGTGTAACATATATGTTGATAACACCTTCATCCATCGTCTAAGATTAGGGTGAACACCTTAAATGCATATTTATGTTAATAGCACCTTGCTATGGTAGAAAGGAACTCAAGGTTACCACAATAAAGGCACATAGTATATACATTGTACAAGAAAGGTACAAATATGTAGTGATAACTACATCTTTTATTGAGGTGGTGGCAAGAGCCACCATTGTATCTTGTCACTGCATCTTCAAGTTCTGTCTCAGGTGCTTCGGGTGGGCCCTGTTGGTTGGTACAACATTTCCTGCCTGTGAATTTCTCCCCAGCAGCGCCAAGCCATGACGTACCACAGAATCGCTCATAACGAGTCCAATGGGTTTCGAACCCGGACCGATTATATGATACACACTCGTTCCAACCAACAGATTTGAGCGCATGGCTTGGCGACAGGTAGAGGTGTTTTTTGTATCATATAGAACTATTGCCCCTCTCAAAATAATCATTTCCAATGAATGTCACAAATACAAAGAATACATATTTTACCAATAACAACTTCACAACTTGAGCAGTAATACCATCATATACATCATAAACTACTCAAGTGCATTAAAGATAGAATATGTAGTTTGTCCACTATACATTTTATATTGTAGGTTTACCTTAATTTATAAGTGAACCATCTCCCACAGAACTATTCGGGTGCAAATTAGAAAATAAAGACACCTAGAGCATCTGATACAAGTACACATCTCCGCCTGAATACAAACTGAACTGTTTAATGCAATGTTGAACAACCCTTAAAACTTCTAATATTCTCCATACAACTCTGAAAGATTAAGGTGATCACCTCAATCCTAGACTTCGAACGATTAGATAGACGACCTTAATCAACGCCAATTGACAAGATTGAACCAACTCCAACTTGACAACTTCAGCGATAATACCATCTTTTACATCATAAACAACCCCTGTCCATTAAAGATAGAATATGTAGTTCGTCCACTATACATTTTATGATTAAGGTCTTCCTTAATTTATAAGTGTACTATCACCCACGGAGCTATTTTAGTTCACATTAGGAAATAATGACACCTACAGCGTCTCATCCAAGTACACATCTCTGACTGCATACAACTTAAACTATAACGCAATGTAAACAAGCCTTAAAACGTCTAATATTCTCCTTACAACTCAGAGAGATTAAGGTGATCATCTCAATCCTGGACTCAGAATGATTAATGAGACGACCTCAATCAACGCCAAATGACAAGATTATATCAACTCCCTCAAACCTTCTGTTCCAGAAGCTTAAAGTTACTACCTCAGTGTGTCGTAAAAAATTGTGGGTGACAAGGTCAATGTCTTAGGATAATTAATGGGACAACTTCAATCTGCATGTAGAAGGACAATTGCATCATACCGAGTAAAGATTGATTGTTTACGATCCCAATCTACACCCTCAACCTTGACATGATTCATGTGCTCTCAACTACGAGACAGTTGCAAGACGAATAAAAGTTTTCAATACACATGGTGGAGAAAAAGCCAACACGCTACCAAAATGAAGGGAACAGTACAGTATAGAATTATACCCAGATACATCGTGCCATACCTTGAAGTGGAAAAGAAGCTCGACTCTCCACTCTGAATCTTATACGTTAGTACTCGTCACAAGAGTGGTTGCAAATGAAGTTCATGTACAGCTCTGTGCATTACATCGTTAAACTGATATATTGAATGTTACTTCTTTAAATTAAATAAGACTAACACCAAATTGTCTTCACTATACAATCTGACTTCGCTAGAAAATCTTTTTCATTTCAAAATGTACACTTGAAACTCGACCGCCCCAAACTGCACACCCCGAACAGTCTCCTTGAAATTATCTGACGCCATTTTACTAATTCAAGTTCATCACTTCAATCTGAACCGAGAAGAGGATTGCAACACCACCTCTATGCGTAAATGCCTACAACAACGTCAACCGGAAGATTAAGGCCTTATGACTTAATGATAAAAGTTTCAAAGCCTAGTTCACTCCGGCATACATAAACTGCACAAAAATTGAGGTGGACACCTCAATATGTGATTCTTCAATACTACGGTTACCCCTGATCTACAAGCTTCATAGTAAAAGGTTACACAAGCACGACATGCACTGCTGCCTTCAGCTCTAAGCATAACTCAAGGGACATGTCCAATCTAATTTATTCTGAATCCGATGATACAATGTTCTCATCGTCCTCGTTACATCGCTCTAGATTATCCTTCGCCAATCTCACTTGCAGATCCGGGATGGTAATGTGTTTGGCTCGTGCTCTAGGTTTCCAAGCAGTCAAAATGGAATCAGTGTGTACCCAGCAAGGTGGCTGACCGGATTCGGCCTTCCACCTCAATGCGGATCTGCCACCTACATCCCATCCCTGGTAGGAAGTTTGTACACCTCGGTCCTTCTTGACGGGTGTGAAGTACTGGACCTGAATGTGCTCATAGTGCTCACTTGTGGAGGAGAGCTTAGGATCGGAAAGTGCTAGAGCGAGCCAAACAGGTTTGGGGTGATGTCCGTCATCGCCTGGCCGAAGCAGCAACATATATCCTTCTCCACAGTCCCGAGCAACTCGAAACGAAGGTTGCGGCCGTTCTCTGGCAGGGCCTATATAGTGTTCGTCCACATCGAATTCCTCCCTGACGGTTCCATTGCCGGTGAACATGTCATTCATACTCACACGACCTCGAGTGTTGGGCCAGAATCCATCGGCGAGGATGGGTCGCGCCAAAGGCAGCGTGCTAGACGGCAACTCCAGGGCATCCTTCACACCCTTCCAGTACTCAATCAAAGGCCCATGCGTGGCTAGGTAATTCCCAGACACATCTTGCGCTGCCAGCGACTCCCAATATCTGATGAAGCCCGCCAACCCCTTCACGATTTTGTCCTTGTTCCGCATAGGTATCGGGATTGCCGCATATGGATCACCACTTGGCAATCTCTGCTTTCCTGCCGCATCTATAGACCACAACTTAATTCCGCCCAGAGGCTTCCAAGTTTCCTCCGTGCACAATATCTTGAACTGCATGATAGGTTCACCTTCGCGCATAGAGAATTTGAATTGCTGCCCTTTAGTGTGCCCAATAAGCTTGTCCCCCTCCTTTGCAATATACGGTAATACAAATGCCTTGAAATCTGGAACTTCTTCAATCAAATGGGGGATCACCTTTCCAGTATTCTCATCAATATTCATATAGGACTCCATCAGAGATGGAAGGGTTGGATAATCGCGCTCCCGAAGCTTCATACTCCATCTACCAAATGAGGCGTCGATATCCTCATGAGTGTGACCCACAAGAAGAAACGAAACAAACACCTCTTCGAAGACCCCCCTCGCAACCAGGAGGGACCAAAAGCAGAACACAAACCTACTCTTGTTATCCTTCCAACAATTATCAAGTTGTACATGAAGTACAGGGGGTAGGGGAGCTGCATCGGTGGATTCACCAGAAACCCCTAATGCTTCAATGCATTGTGCCTGGTCCCAAAGTAGAGCACTAAACAACGGCGTCGTCCCAGAATTTTGAAAAAGTTTGCCCGTTGCTGTGGCTTTAGGACGCTCCAGATCGCGAAGCAGTCTAGCAATCGAGCCCACAGTGTGATTGGAGTCGGCTGGATATAGATCTAGAGAATAGTGTGCGTAACGAATATCGCCATGCCCATGGGCAATCATGCCAGTCACTGAAACGGGAAGCTTCATTAGTCCCTCCGTGTTCTTGTTGCGGTTTGCAAAACATGGTGATGCAGTCTTGGAATGATCCATCTTATCATGGATAATTGTCAAAACCTGATCAGGCTTCTGGATGGACAAGTACCGCGAAGCATAGTAGGCTTGGCGGTGCGCTTCTTGTTCAGCAAGGTGACGCTGAAGTGCGTTGGCATAAAATACGTAAGCTGTGGATCCAACCGCATGAGCGTTCCTAAGTTGTTTCCTTCTGTCACACGTGCCACACCGAGCAAACATATCGCCACGGCGTTTTATAATGCAGTCACTAAACTCCATTCGTCTAAGGAAGCTCACTGTTGAAGGAGATATGTCTGGCAACCCCAGAGCTTTATTAACCTGCATGGAAACATCAGTTTCAATTAATATGCGTGAGATTGTTGCGCATCTCATAAACCAAGAAGGTCGACCCCTACAACTTTCAGTACAATCATACATGAAGTCAAATTTTGGTAATCTTAATAAAAAATAGTCAACGATACTTGACAATATGCCGCTGAGTTTAAGGAGACCACCCTAATCCACAGCTTCCAAGCAGTCCGTCGAGTGCACATCCAAACCAAGGCAGTCACCTTTGTTTGCTAAATCACCTTTCCCAAATAAGCTCACTACACCCTATATGAACACCTATGCATCGTAGAATTGCCGTTACAGTTCATCCTACAAGAACAGTCTTGAGACTCAGTTCTACACTATTCTCCACAACATTGTAGTCACACTACAAATCATCCACCACTGATTAAGGTTGTCATCTTAATACACCTCTTAGTACATACAATATATTAGCGCAACTATCGCATCCTGATATTAGAAGTTAGCGTAGACTAAACATTACAACTCATATGTTTCTCGAATTGGATCTCTCGTTGAATAAATGGATATAAAACATAGTTTAGGCTAAGGGAATCTCTACTTACTTCATACAAAAATTGTAAGCTCACTGACTTCGCATCATTATTACAGTTCCGATAGACTTTATTGATTGGTGCTTGGAAACGTAAGAGTCATCGCATACTCAACAGTGAGCAAGTGGATACATATATCTAAAATTGTCGAAACGGTTGAATTTATCACCCCAAACACAATGGACTAACCATAATCAGGAAGTCCTCTAAGTTAGGTCTACTGAGTACAATAAAGGCAGTGGAATATGATATACTACGGAACCAATCACTATTTAAATTTCTAAGAGTATCCACTGGTACATAAAATATAGGACATGCCATGCATTTAAATTGTAAACATCACCGTGCAATATGTGGCTCGGAGATAAACGAACAAGTTCAAAACGATAGCAGGTATTGGTAGAACTTGCGATGTTCAGGAACGTACCTCATTTAGCTTCCCTCGGATATCCTTCCATGTAGTCCCGGCAGGCAACACTCGCTCTACTACCCTTTCACCAGAAGGCAAGGTTCGAAACCTATGGGGCATGAGATCCGCAGATGCTTCGATAATGCACGCAAGTGATGCGCAAGCCTGCCTTGAACCTGCTCTACGCTTCTTTGTACCTCGATTCCCATGGTGACTCGATCGCACACCCAATCCTGCGTAGGCACGTTGCCTATAGAATTCAGTTTTCGAGACCGCCATGATAATCATCCAGCCTTTAAGGCAAACTTCATCGTTTTCAAGGGGCACATACTTTTGATCTCCCCCACGGCGAACGTGTCTATGGACATCAAGTTTGATGTGCGATCGTAGTTTGTGATCAGAGGACCACATTTCGTGTCGCAAACTTTTCACCACTTCCGGACTAATCTTCCTTGTGCACCTCCTCATGCAACAAGATTTGGAAGCCACTTCCCACAGTGACTGGTCGCTTGTCAGGCGCTGTAGTTTATCTGATCGCATGCGCTGTCGAACACGTGAAGTTCTGTACTGTCGTTTAGGGCCGAGCCTCTGATCTCCCTGCACTTGCTCTTCGAACACTCTCCCTAGGTCAAATAGAGACACACCATCGCAATCGGTAGCTCTTGATGACCAGCGACGAAGAGAGTACTTCCAACCGGCAGGCACAAAGTTTTTGTCAAAAGATTCCAAAATGAGAATGCCTACGTCCTCTGTACCAAGTGGTTGATTGTCGACACAATCAGACGCTTCGCAATTTCGAACCAAACCAGCACCTACAAGTACTCCATCACTATTCAGGAGTTTCACGTTGCGGTTCAACCATTCAGGTCAAGGTAGTCCAACACGGATAGGTTCCGGGATTTCACCATCGTATTGTGCCTCACCGTCAGATTCAGGCCCACGTGATTCACCATCAAACTCACTCTGCAGCACATAAGAAAGTAGCTACATTAATCTGCAGCTGTTTCAACTACAGAAGTACAACATGCATTGTATGGTATATTAAACATTGAACGATCTTAGAGACGACTATCAAAAAAGTACAGTAGTTAGATGTAGACGCACTGCAATTGGAGTAGCCACTGGAGTCGGTTCTGGAAGACAGTCTGCAACAAGAGCAGGATCTGTACATAAAACAAGGGGTTTCTGAAAACAATTCAAACATTCGAATTGCACTGACGCTATTCAGTAGTCGATTTAGACATGTCATCTCAATATGTTACACCATGTAAAGCTGTAAATAGTCCAAAAAGGTAGTAGTCGCATACCATCTAGGAAGCCAAGAAAACTAATTACATCCTAGTTAAAACTTGATTCAGCTACATAAATTTATTTTTAAGAGCAGTAATACTATATAGCAGGCATTAGAATTGTCTCAAATAAATGTGGCAAGGATAAAACAGACGTTCAACATAGAAGTTTAATTTCATATGTACAAAATTCTAAAATCCAGTGACAAAATTAATAATACATACTTTTGACTGGATTTCAGGAGGTCTCCCTAATCCAAAGTTTATGTGAATCACCCTGTAACATTAAAACAATTCAAGCCTTATCATGTCTGTGAGTACATGTACATGCAACACACATGAACCATACTTCGTGAATTTGGTAAATGAAAAGGTATCAGACCGTTTAAGATGTCGGGCACGCGAATTGCAGCCTCCCCGATTTCTCCTTCGAAAAGAATTTGCGTGTAAACAACTCGCATTCACAATCAGCCCAGTCAACTGAGACAAACGATGGAGTGCCACGAAACATTCTCAGGGAAAACAATAAATATATACCTCTTCGGACACATGGACCTGGATATCCGCCATGGAGTTCGATATACCTACAATTAACCCAAAAAAAGACATGTTAGACAAACTTTTTGGATTCCACACTAAAGGATCAGGGGTTAGAGTATTACAGATTGCAATGTGTCGTGCACGGCCTTCTTTGGAGGATATTGTAGAAGCACCTTAAATAGCACTGGGGTGTAAAACCAAATCATCCTAAATAGAGTATACTTTTGAATCTCGTAATACATAAGCGATTCTTTGTCCTCAAAAGGACACTAAAAATACTAAAGACCGACGAATCTTCAAAAAGACCTGCAAAGATTGAGGAGACCACCTGAATCCGAAATACCGCCTACATTGCCAACAGGTGCACAGTAACGGTAAAGCAAATACCAGTTGATTCTTGAGCCGACGTTCTAACAGAAAATTTGTTGTAGTTACCGAAATAGCAAGTTCTCTTATGGAAAATATCTGACATCCACGTGACTTGATGCAACCAACGAAGCCCATATTTTAAAGAACGTCTAGCCGTGGATCAGCATGCACGAAAATTACGTAAGTGGTCGGAATGTCGGCAATAGTTCAAATGACAGTAGTGGAACTTCTAGCAAGAGGAAACTATCAGCCAAGTATCTAAGAGGTTTCATTGGAAAGCCAGAAACAGGATTCATGCTAGTTTAAATTTCAGCGACGCTATCTTGTGAGCGGTGAGCGGTGAGCGGTGAGCGGCGAGCATACAAAACTCTAAAAATTGGAAAAAATTCACAATTTTTTTTTTAAAAATGTGAAATTGTCGACAATTTGGGCAAAACTATGAATTTTGGAGCATTTTTCTTTTCTAATTGCTAAATTAAGTAAATAGCCAATAACCGTGGTCACTTGTGGAACAATTTTTTGGACTATTGGACCTTCTTCTCTTCTCGTGCTTCGGTTATAACGTACATCTAATATCTTTAAATTTAGAATGATCACATTCAAATCTTGTACATCAGGTTTAAACTTTTTGTTTGGACACAACAAAATATATTATTTATAAATATCGACTAATTTGGACACAAGGTATACTGCAGGGTATCACATAGATATCAAAAGGGTATTGCCTAGGTTTATAACGGGTATCACATAGGCATTACTTGGCTATCATCCATGTGGCATGTATTACAAGGTCATCACATGGGCAGTAAATGGGATCACTTACATAAATCCAAAGGGATTTTTGGAAAAGGTTGATAGTCTCCACTTTGAATTCTACTAGTACAACACTCTCCATTGCGTACGGTAGTATATGTGAAGTACGCCAATTAACAAATCATAACAAACTCAATAAGTACATGAACTAAATTCACATCCACGTCTACGACTCTGCAACTCAACATCTTAGCAATCTAAGATCGTAGATCTTTTTGAGAAATACGACATCATTGCATTTCTCACTCTTGTTTGGCAATGTTCCCAAGCTCTAGAATTTGCATGACTTCGTTGAAGCTGTAGCTTGGAGCATGTATGAATAAGTCCTCTTTGTAATCCATTTTACAAAGGTAAGATATAATAGACATGCTTGCAATACTTCCATTTCCCTTCTTTCCCAATGCCTCCGATTGCATCTTCAAAAAATCAGGGCATGAACACCCCGGAAGGTCCGTGAAGGTGATGCAATATGACTTGTTCTTTCCTGTATGAAGAGTGATAACGCATCCCTATCCGGGATACGATATGGCATAGAGGTTGGAGACGTAACAATTATTCATAAGAGTGGCGCTTGACCACTTGTTGCGTTGCTCAGTGGTTGGAACATCTATTGTTCTACAAATTGCATAGCCATTTCGAAAGGTGTGGTAAGAATTCAGGTTCACTGGAACAAGGAAGTGTGACCGCGGAAGGGGCATGTCCATAGACACTTGGAATTGTCTTCGTAATAAAAGAACTCCATGCTGCTGCAATTGGAAACTAATTCTTCCAATGCTAGTACCTCTTGCACTGTTAAATTAGTGCCAAATTTCACAGGCCGCGTCATTGGAATTGCTGGCCAATTAACCACAAATGGTTTTTTCGACCCCTTTACACAACGACTAATGTCATTGGAACAAAACTAGAATTCAGCTGTGACATGCCGTGGTGATCTGTAATCTTTCTTCATACCGGCATATGTGGGGGCTAGAGTCCCATGATTGCCATGCCCAACCCTAGTATTGCACTCCTTCTAAGCCGTCCGTCGTGGTTAGTAGATCCTCAGCCCCAGAAAAGTTCCTAACAGCCTCAGCAATGAGTTTAGGGTCACTTGAACATTACGTAGACCGCAAACGAAGTGTACCTTTGTCCGGACCTTTTCCAAACGTACTACCCTTCAACCATGTCTGATACATGGTGATCTGCATAAAAGCACGGATGAGGTCGTCCACGGTTGCCGCGTACAAACATGTCATTGTATTTTTAGATTGTTGCAGCCACCGGTTGTAGACTGTTTCTGCAAAGTTGTAGGAAGGCATGTCGGCTCTCTCGTCAAGCGTGAGATCCTGAGAAGGTTCAATAAATGTCATTAAAATGATCAGAAGTCTCTCTTGTATTGAACGTAAGAGTTTTTTAAAGTAATGGGTGATGAGGGCTTATAAGTTGCACAGCAGCGCTCCATTGTCGATATCGGAAGTGCCAGAATGCCATCCAATCCTCTAGAGCATGATAGCCAATTTCGGTTGTGGCACAGGAAGACATCCACCATGCACGAATTACGTTGTACTGCGCTTCAGCCTCCTCTTGAGTCTTTGCGTTCTTCCAGATTTTGCAAAGGGCGATGTGTTGCTCTCTGAAGCTGGGTAGAATGCTTCTGGTAGTGGCTCCTTGAAGACATTTGGTCCAATGAAATAAGCAAGTTCGTTCTTTGTTATCCATAGGCTTCTCCTTCTCGCCGGAGGCATAAATTCGCCGGACGGCGTGCCAATTCGCTCTAGAGCTATCTGCTATAAAGCCTTTGAAGTTTGTCTCCTGTAGGCCGTGGTTCTTCATTGTGCCATTCAAATTCTCCTAGGACAGTTGTTGGGCTTTAGCGTCCTCCGATTGCATGATGCACATGGCGATTGTCATGACTCTACAATACTTACTGTCATACACATGGCATGCCATGGTAGTCCAATCCTTCACTCGCTTTACATGATCAAACATCAACCAACAATCTAGGAGATCCCCCCGGCTTGCATACGCTTTACAAGGTCGATACCACTACCTAGACGATCAATAGACATCTTAAAAACAAAAACTTTACCTTCAGATTGACCCGGAAACTTGTTTTCGTGGATAAACTCGAACTTGGACGATTCTTTCAGATCCATGATGTCCAATTTCCTTCATTGACTTTCTCCGTATTTTAATTAATGCGCGCAGATATAATGCTGATTGTGGAAATCCTGTAGGTCGTGAATACGAGGTTAGTTCGAGGAGACTCCAGAGTTGGGATGGCGACTAGTGCAGGGAGTGACGACAATCATGTATGTCATAGTCCTCTTTGTTGTGAACAATTCTCTTGATTTTGATTCAGCGAACTTCGAAACTGGACTACCGTGGATTTCCATGTTTTCAAAAAAAATCCTGGTAGCCCGTATATACGATTATTCAGGTAATGGAGTTATTGACACTTTCATATCCGTTGGGGTGTTGTATATTATCCCTACATCTATCCTCCGAAGTTCATACTTTTGTTATGTTAGCTTTATAGGATGGTTAGGAGGCGTGCAGCTAGGCCTGAACCTAGTGGGCTATCCAATGAAGAGGTTTCTCTAGCTAAGGAGAAAGCAGCTGAACGTCAAAGACGTTGAAGAGCAAGAAAGAGGGATTGGCGGAGCAGTTGCTGCAATTGGCTGTTGCCGGTGAGGACTTTAGTGAGAACAATTCTGGACGTAGGGATGTGAATAGAGTCTGTGCACGAATTTCTGAATTCATTTTGAAGGAATTCGAAGCTGTTGGCAAGGGTTTAGGGTTCCGACAGGCTGTCCTAGAGTCGGTTTTGTCTAACAAAATTATAGTTCCCAACTTGCTCAAATGTTGCCCTGACCAGGATGATGCGAAAACTAACCATGCCATCATTCAATCCTATAGGAACAAATTGCAGCTCCTCAGATACCCATGCTCTAGAGAAAAATTAGTGAGGAGGAAGGCACTATTTGATGCTGCTATTAATGTTGATGGCACAGGAGTACGTGCAATATCAAGGGTCCTTCGTACAAAAAAATGGAACATTGTTGCAGCCATGCATCGACAGCAAAGCCTACAATCCACTGGATCGTCGATTTTCAAGCTTATTGAGCGGAGAAAGAGGGCTGGATTGTTGAATCATACAAGGGAGTTTATGAAGGAGTGGTGGTTTAAGGAGACTCGCGTCAGTTCCAATAAGAAGGATGTTAGGAGAAAACGGGTAGAAAAGTGAGTGTATGAAAGTCATCCAACGCACTTGCTGTTTGAAAGTCAGGTACTTCACCGCACCTTCTCTGGTTATATGCGAATATTCAAGGTGGTCCCATTTGTAATTTGACCACTATCATAGTATGCATTTTTAGTATCTTCAACGTCCCGTTGTTGTCGTCGTTAAACATTCCAATAGTCCTTTGATACACATTCCTTGTATCTTTATGTACCCTAGGTTATAATTATATGGTACTTTTTGATGCGTAATTAACAACAATAGTTCAATGGAATACATGGGTGGTCCTTGTTGATAATGGAGTAGACTCCAATTTGCTAAACTTGTCCGCGTACATATTCTCTGTTAGTATGTGATATACTTGTAAAGTATGGCCTCATCACCTACAGTATGTTATCATACCAAAGTAGTCCTCTGCAATAGGCTTCGATTATTCCACAACACACCCTTCAAGTAGAGTTATAGACACTTTTTGAATACTATTGAGGTTATTCAATGTCCCCACATAGTCTATAGCTATACTTGTGACACTGGACTATGGTATCCTGGAACACAGTTTACTTTGCTAAAATACTCTAATATACTTTGTACAAGTAGTTGTAATACTTATCTACTCATTTGCACAGTATAAAAAGACAAGGTATATTTTCACATGTCTAAGTCAGGCTGTATACTTTTAGTTTATTGACATACCTTTGTAGTCTGATGTTATACTTCTATAGTCGTTGTACATACTCGTGAGGTATATTTTGCACATTGCTGACATGCAATTTGGGCACTGTCTTTGGCAGACGTCCATGTACGAGAGGTTCAAGGCTGCACATCCTAACACTAGTACAAAACTCGAAAAAAAAAACCACACTCGATTCGGACCACGCTATCGAAACAGTCAGCATTGTTCCTAAATCGGGTTGTCCCGGGGTTTCTGACCATAACTCCTTCGTTTTTGGGAGTTTTTGGACGTGTAATATACCGTTGAAAGCGTTTTGAAAACACGCATCCAACAATATATTACATGGTATATTACTTAGCATGGATGATTTGCGTGTTTTCAAAAAATTCAACGACCCCTGAGAACCACCTTCGGATCCGAAGGTGGTTTTCAGGGGTCGCTGAATTTTTTGAAAACATGCAAATCATCCATGCTAAGTAATATACCGTGTAATATACCGTTGAATGCGTGTTTTCAAGACGCTTTCAACGGTATATTACACGTCCAAAAACTCCCAAAAATGAGGAAGTTATGGCCAGAAACCCCGGGACAGCCCGATTTAAGAACAATGCTGACTGTTTCGACAGCGTGGTCCCAATCGAGTGTGGTTTTTTTTCGAGTTTTGTACTAGTATTAGGATGTGCGGCCTTGAACCTCTCGTACAAGGACGTCTGCCAAAGACAATGCCCAAATCTCATGTCAATAATGTGCAAAATATACCTCACGAGTATGAACAACAACTATAGAATCTGAAGGTGGTTTTCAAAGGACACTGAAATTTTTCAAAACTTGGAAATAACCATTCTTTGTATAAATTTGGTTGCAAGGGCATTTTTCTTTCTTGTACCTTAGCTCTTCTAAGAAGCACCCAGTTCGTCCTGATTAATTCTTGCCTTTCCATGCATAGTTCATATTCTTTGAAAGCGTGGAAATATGCATGATTTGAATCCTTGCGTTTTGATAGCTTCACTGATTATCACCTTGGTGTTCATAGACTTGAGAGGGAGAGTTTCTAATATTCTATTAAATCAATGGAGACTAGAGACGTGCATATGGGCTCCTCCTCAAGGGGTGATGGTAACTATATGGCTCTCGAAGTTTTGGAATTTGGGGAAGATCCAGGATTGAAGACGACCGCACTGGCATTACGGAGGTCCTTGCGTGGGACTTCTTACGTCGTCCTACAGAAGTCCACTTACAAGGACACTCTCGTTACTGGCAATGGTGAGGACCGCGAAGAGAGTTTTGCTGAGTTGGTGAGTAAGTGCACAGACGCGGTGCAGAAGAAGAAGGTCTCATGTCAGACCAATTTCAATCGACTATTGGCAGTTGCCAATCCGGCCAATGGCAAAGGCTTCTTCAAAGAGGTTTGATCTTTTAAGTTTTCTTATTGACCAGAGTCCAATTCATTGTTTCTTATATTTTTTATTTCCAAATTAGTTTGAATATATACCAAATTGACACAAGACTTTGTGTGTCTTTTCTTTAGATGTTGCGCCATTTTGACATTTACCAGTTGAAGTCGGAGATGACATCGGAGAAGTTACAACTCTTTTGTACCGCTAAGGTGCCATTAAAGTTCAAGGCGCGCTGGTGCAAGTGGTGGAACATGAGCAAGTTGAGCAGGGAGGAGTATCACTTCCCAAAATCTCCAGCTTCGGACATAAGTCTTTGGGGGTGGATCGATAGAGCTGCCTTCTGGGCTGGGGTAAGTTTCCCATATCATCGGATTTTAGTTAATGTAGATTTTCATTGCTAATATTTTCTTTGTCTAGCTTGTTGTTTGGTTGGTTTCAGCTGGAAGACGAATGTGAGAAGAAATTTGTGGAGATTGTCCAGGAGGACAATCTTGTCATCCAGACGGAAGGACTTCCCAATCCCGTGAAAGGGATTGGAGCATGGATCAAATCGTGGTGCATCAGGCTATGGGACATAGTGTTTTCTGCCCAATGTATGGGGAAGAAGATTGGGTTCACGAAGACCGAGGAGTTTCTAACACAGCCTGAGTGTAAGAGATCAATGAAGAGGGCATTGCTTTGCTACTTCTGGAGAGAGCTTGTTGCCAAAGGAGCCATGCTCCCGAACAACTTCCGATTTGCTTGAATATGTAGACGGATCCCACTGATGTCCAGTGCATCTTCACGGAGGCATAGTTGCGACGCTTCTCTCATCACCACTTGAAGTAGTGCCCTTGGTTCTTGGAGTTGAAGGATTCTGATCCTACCCCAGGCAAGGAGATGCAGCTAAGGTCTCGTTGTGACTCCTTACCCGTCTCAGATGGTGATGACGGGATGCTTCCTCCATCGGTCCCCTCAATGGCTGCGCAATTGGATGTAGAGTTGTCTCCAAAGGAGAAAGAGGCAGCACCTGCAAAGGCAACGAAGGCGGCGGCTAAGGTGGCGGAGAAGGAAGCCCTCAGGGTGGAGAATGAGACCACCAAGACACTGAAGAAGGAAGTCAAGGAGAGGAACAAAGAGCTGGTAGCGTTGGTGTTGAGGGAGGGATCCAAGAATCTCATGGCTCAATTTGGGGTGGATGCATCGCTTGCCATTCCTGTTGCGGTCGCACCATTGCAAGGAATTTTGCCCTCAGCCAGTAGCCGGCCCTCAACACTCATTACAAAGCCTTTGCAGATAGTGTACATGATCCTAGTGATCGAACAAGTTGATTCTTCTGTTGGAGTGTGGGTGATGTGTGAAAGTGCCTTCTCCATGATACCTCTCTTTGACGATATCTCCGAAGATGCTGACTACCCCCCGGTTTGGACCGAGTTGCGGCTGTTAGCGAAGGCGCATGCTGGCTCTAGACTCAAAACCTTGCGTGGAGATCCTTGTGATCTTGGTTTGGTGGACATGGTGATCATAGACGTGCCGGAGGGGTTGCCGGTCCCAAGGATTCATTGTGGCACTAAAGTGCCCAGTTGGAACAAGCATCCAACTCAACTGAATGAGAGAGGCAAGAAGGAATCTCCTTTCATTTACCGTTGTTTTGAGATGGCCGGGGAGTTGCTTCGTGACGGAGCGCTGCTCATCGTGTTTTATCCGGATTCAAAGTTCATTTCCAATGAACTTTTTCGTTGGGCGATTGGGCAGAGTTCGTCGAGGAGACAAAGTGATTAGCCATTAATGGCTTGCCACTCTCGCGCGATGGGCAGCCCACAACACTTACAAGTGCTTCATGGTGAAGTGTTTTGTAAGAAAGTCCAAGTCAACATCCCCTTTTTCTTTCTATGACAGGGTGAAGCTGATTCGCAAAGGGATTCAGCTGTCCTCGGATGGTCACTTGACCAATCTTATTACACAAGACCCGCCGACGATGAGAAGAACCACCATGGAGCCATGGCGGAGAGCGCGGGAGAAGTATTCGAACCTCATGGAGGCTTTGATTGACCTTTGCACCTAGGAGGACAACGTAGTTTTTGATTTGACAACATCTATTGGTAGGTATTCTTACTAAGGCGAATTGTATTATCCTTCATTGTATTACAACTCTAGTACTAATTATTTTGTTTATCTTGTGAAGGAGCATCAATCAAGGCTTGCCAGGCTCTAAAGCGCCACATCTTGGCATTGGAGTCTAATCCGGATTTGGTTGAGGGGGTCCTCTGACCCTTCATTCCGAGATCGGTGGAGGTGGAGTCAACAATGGCACCAGCGCTGCAGGAGGAGTCTCGTAAGCGCCCGTTGAAGCTCGATGACGATGAGCCAGAGGTGAGGACGGCTTGCAAGAGAACTTGTAAGTAAGTTCTCTACTTCTTTGGTGAATTTGTAATTTTATTTCTGACTTTAACAACACAATTGCTTTGGTTTTTTGCAATTGGTCAAGGTCATTGATGGCTTCACCATCAACAACGCGGGCGGGGATGTTGTTAAGGTTGTCAAAGTTGGTTAATAGCCCGCCGCGGACATATGATTTGGCTCCTTGGGATGGTGGTGTTGCAAATGCGATGGCAACACAATCATCCCCTCCAAGTGTTCCTCGGGCACCCCGTCATAGGTCCATTGCAAGGCAGTTTGTAGACGATGAGGATGATGGTAGTGGGTCAAACAGTAGTGCCCCTTGTTTGGACGAGGATGACTTTGTTGACTTTCCGGCGGAGGACTCGTAATTCTTCTATTTGGATTGTTTTAAAAATTTTATATGGGGCCTACTTTTGTTTGATATCATCTTTGTAATTCTTGGAGTCTTTTTGTGCATATGTCAATGTCCCATCTTATATTAATTAAAACACATGGAATGATTTAACACATTACCGAACAACTCTATTCCATTATTCGATCCATCCATAAACCAAGGTATTGTTGTGTACTACATGTAGACAAAACTGAGTACTGTATGAAATTCATAAGAAATTGTAGTAATTTAGAGAATTCACCACGTCTTTTATAGTACGCTGTCCAACATGAACGTGTTTATGTGCTTCGTACCATAGGCAATTGTCGGTATTAAACACTTTTTATTGAAGTATGTCAAAATTCTCAATTAAAGGTGGTTCCCACACCACGGGTATCACCTAGGTATGATATGGATATCACCTAGGTATTATATGGATATCGCCCTGATATTATATGGGTATCATCTATGTATTGTAAGGGTATGGCCTTCCATTAATCCTTTTAATTTTGAAATTATTGGGAGAGTTCCATTCTCAATGAAATAAATACAAATACGACCAATGAGTAATTCAAACATGTTTCGTTACCCTAACCTAAATACCAAACTCATAAGTGCCCCTTTCATTTTGAAGAAAAATTGTTGCTCTAAGACCATCAAGTTGTCAACAATTCAGACTTTAATATGTCCAAATATTGTAGAATTTTACATGATTTTTTACACATGTCAAGATAGACTAAATATAACCTACGGCCATAGGCGTTGCTTTCAAATTTTGTAAAAAAATTGTGGAAAAAAAAACAATAAAATTCAGTGCTCACCGCTCGCCGCTCGCCGCTCACGGCTCACAAGATAGCAATCCTGGTTTAAATTTGAGGTATCTTCCGTAGGCTTTCATAGCAAGAAATAAATCAGAGGTTTCATTTTGGGGAATTAACGGAAACCAAAGTATCCGATTATTATCGGAACTCGGATTTCATCCAATACTATGAAGATTTAGATGGTCACCTTAAACAACCTAGTTCTGTAGTTTAGGGGATTTTGAATCTGGACGACAATGCATGAAGGTGACAACTATCATATCTATAGTAACTCCGGAATAAGGCGATCATCTGAAATTTCTTATTGGAAGATAGATATGGATTTCAATGATACGGAATTCATATGTAGACCGTACATACGGTTATTCAACTGTACACTTATACGGTTAGAACGTGCATGCAAGGCTAAAGGTCCAGCTTCATCATTCAACAACAAGAAAGATTTACGCAACTACGTTACAAACTGTAATTGTTTATGAACACGTTGGGGAACAAAAGCACTGACATTCTAACTAGAAGATGGTGACACATATCTAAACTTCAAACTACAGTTATTGTAGTGATCCAAGTACACACAGAGATAGAGGAATCATGATAGATTTGGAAGTGTAAAGAACTCACCTACGAAACTTGCCTTCAGAAATGGGAGTAACCAGAATACTGAAGACGATAGAGTACCAGAGCTCAAACTCTGAATGCAATCACAGCATGCGCATCTGGAAGACAATGTAGTGTTACTGAAAGTTTATAGTCGAAATATCAACGCAACATGCCAACCTTATGAAGACAAAGCAATATCATCATGTCAATTTACAATGCAGTCTTAACATGCAAGTGTTGAAGCTAATACAATATAATGGCCGAATACAAAGAATCAACACGTATAAATGCTTAAAATATTACATATGTCCGTCTACATAGACTTTGCAGCAACTTAGCAAGCAGATGTAGAAGGCAGAAGGTGTCGCTACGTCCAAGGTCTCCAGCAACAACACATATGTGGAAGATAGGAAACAAATTTGGGAACTGCAGTTTATATAGAGTTGTGGACGTTGAATGAGTTACAGCAGACAGGCGGGAAAGATTCTAGTTAAGATAATTGGAGGGAAATCAAGCACGATTTCAAACTCCAAATTCACTAAAGTTATCGCCCCATCTGCTGGAATAGGATTCCTCCATAATTCCTGGTGCCGCAACATATTCTTAGAATGACAGCTGTTGCAGTGATACTCGTTTCTTTAATTAAAGTGCATGCGCCAAATAATGTGAACGTTGAATGATTCGGAGATCTAATATGCAACGGTGAGTATTGATTCTATGGAGGTAGTAATAGTTCTAGAACGCAATTTCTTAGAACGGTATGAATGCCACTCCGTATTTCTAGACGGTGAAGCATATTTTAGGAATGTGAAGAACTGACTTTATTTTTTGGAATACGTGCAACTTAGAGTCACTGTTGAGTACCTGAGTATCTATAAATGACTCAAAGCACAAAACAACACTGAAGAGTAGGTTAATAACTCAAGGACTGATTCATTCCAGAACTCCCACGTGCGGGTGATGGGCATTTCACAAAATTGCCATTCAAACAAAAATTTACATTCCAGTTAAATTTTCAACGCACAACGGGTCGTTAACAACACAACAATGGCATTCCACCACTTCTAATATGTAGGATATTAAGCATTCAAACAGTGTTCACTAGAGCGTTTACATAAAGCAATGCATTCGACTAGTAATAGAAAACGACGTGCTTTGGAAAGCACAAAGTACAAAAGTAGAAATCCTAAAACATAAACTATGGTGATCTAAACCCTCTTGAATTTCATCACCTAAAATGCAGGTACTACAACCAGTGTCGTTGCTTTCACGGGCTAGAAGACAACCGTGGCTGTGAGTGCTTATCGACGTCTGAAGGATCGGGCACTAGGTCCGAAACCCTGATGAACGTGCTTGGGCGTTCTTCTGCCTCGGATTCTACAGCCTCGTACGAGTAAATACCAATCCGTCTACTTCGGTCGATGTCAGGTTCGCTCTGGGTAGAACTGTTGCCACCATCGCTGTAGGGCCCGTTTTCCAGCCGGAGCAAAGGATCATCAGCAATATTTGTAGCGGGCTCCAACGCTTGAGATGAAGCAGCCTCCGCTTGTTGTAAAGTGCACCGCGGATTAGGGGGCCCATGAACGGGATACTCCAATCCGGCAGATCCACTTGCGAGGAGCCGCTGCGACGTGCTGAAGATGCGTGGGCGATGCAGTCGATAGGGAGGGCTTGCTCTCACCAAAGTCAGCTGAGCCGGCACGAAATACGATGAAGGTTGCCCCCGTCGATGTCGCAGAGGTCCGTGGCGACGAGGTCGGGAAGGCGCAGCAATAATTGAG